>VMBQ01005741.1:29642-53881 GCA_007657795.1 Dreissena rostriformis
TTGTAAATATGTTGTTACATTAATATGTATACTTTGTAAGTACTGGTACTACTGGGTCTACTAACCCTACCCAGGAAACTTGATTATGTTCTCGTTGTATTCATGTATTTCTGTGTCAAGTACTGGTTCTACCCAGGAACGTGACTTTATTATGTTGTAAATATGTTTTTAAATTAATATGTATACTTTGAAAGTACTGGTACTACTGGGTCTACTAATCCTAGCCAGGAAAATTACTTGATTTATTGTTATATTCAATTAATATGTATTCATAATTAGTACTGGTTCTACCCAGGTTTTTTTGTCTGAAACCATTAAAATTATTACATTTATAAGTGTATTCATATAACAGACACTCACTTGTTGTTATCAATATTGCCTTGAGATAAGCGAAAAGACTTTTCAAAATTTAAAGTAAAATTATTATGAGTAAAACTACTGAATTTCGTGGTAAATTGTTAAACAATGGAATTATATACATTTTTTACTGCCTTTGGGTAAAAAGATGTTTTGCCTTTGGGAATATGACCGAATAATGGCTAAAAAATCAGATGAAAAAAGCCCAGTAGGCTGTCTGGCTAGCGCTGTGGTTGCCACACTGGCTTCTCCGGATAGATTCCTGCTTGCGAGTTTGGTTGGTGGTCAGATCACCCGACAGGTGTGGTTTTCCCCGGGTACTCCAGTCTTTACCCACAGCACACGACCCCATCAAAATAAAAACAATGTATATAAATAGCTGGAACTGCAGCTATTATTCAAAATGTATCGCGCCTTTCATTAGTCTTATGCTTATTAACAGTGCTGGGTCACACTCCGGATTCTCACATAATGCAGCCTCATGCGCAGAGAGATCTCATAAACTTTGAAATTGACATATAAACGGTATGAAAAGGCACTGCCACCAGTATAACATGCTACTAAGTCAATTAATTTGCACGTGTATTTTTATATTCACGTGGTTGTTCGCTTTGAAAGCACGTGTTAATGAAAGTATCCTTCGGTACGTCTACCTTAAAATAATTAGCTTACGAGATCTACGGCAAAAAACCATGCATATCTTTGTTTTAATCAAAAGCGGACACACTCAAAGGGCGACAATTTACGTCGATACCGTTTCAGTTACAGCTAGCTATGACAAGTTTTAGTTTAATTTCGTATTCGAATTGCAGTCAAGCGTTTTGCGGTTTATCGTTTATATATATATATACTCTTTATTTCCACTTTTCAGTGATTTAACATACATATAATATAATTCAAATATACATTCATATATATAAACGTGAAGTCATGTGTTTTTTACATAAAAAATTATATACATCTGAAAAGTATGTGTAGTGTTATTCATTAGAAGTCTGTGTTTTTTTCAACACAATATAGTTACTTGGATGAAACACACACATAAATGAATGTACATTTACGTCTGGTTGTCTCATCATTGAGGGTGTTGGCCGTTGTTAGCAGTAGTGTCACCATTTCATGCGGATTAATGTCGGGAGGGATGTTACACTCACGAAGTAATGCAAGTCTATATGTTATCAGTCTTTGGCAGGAGGCGACGGCATGTATGTTGCTGTCTAGGGCTATTTGACCACAGTGTCTGCAATTAGGTCCGAGAGTGCGTTCCCATGTGTTCACTAGGACACGCACAGCTGCCGAGGCTTCCATTGTTTCACGATGTGTCCTCGCCGCGGTCCATATACGAGCAGGTCTGATGTGAGGATGAACGACACTAAATCGCGCAAATTCTGGATCACCTGTGACGCGTACTGTCCATTGGTATGTGTGCTACTTGCGGATCGCATTGTTTGCTATGCGTTTCCACGTCAGTTTTGGCGGAATAATAGTGGATTTACAATAAACTGTATATAAGTTAGTAAGGTTATACTTTTCCATAAGAGAATATAGGTCTGGTATAAACCCTTTCTGTGAAGATTTGCCTCGGATGTTAAAAAGCGCTAGTCTATACTCGAATAGTTGTTTCGTGAGGTATTTAGTATCCATGCAGCAGAGTTTATGGAAGAACATCAGTGTTCTTAAGTCGATTTTAGCAATTATTGGTAGCCAGCCGATAAGGCTTAAGGACATATCAGTTCTTGTGCGAGTAGGCAGATTTTGACAAATTTTGGCTGTAAATCTCATAAATCTTTCAAGTGTAAGTTCGTCGTGGCTCGTCAGTGATGACCAGAGTTCCGAACCGTACAGTGCTGTGGGGATGGACACCTTTTCCACGATATCGGCCATTTTCAACGGGTTAATGTCGTATGTGGTTTCCTTAATTGTCATAAGGGCAAATACTGATGAACGACCCTTTCGTATTCGTTCGCCAACTGCGTGTGACGACTTGAGCGATCTGTGTAGCATGATTCCCAAGTATTTTGCTGATTCTGAAGGGAGCAGTATTTTGTCATAGATTGTTACTGTTGTCTGAGGCAACACACTGCTTTTTCCGCAAACCATATAAATGCATTTGGCTTCATTAAGTTGGTATCCCCATGTGTTAGCATATCTCGTCGAGATGTTTAGTTGGCGCTGTAATGATTGAGCACTGTATGAAATTAGCGTGAGGTCGTCTGCTAGAGTTGGATTCCCGGTGTTAGGGTGGCCAGTGGTGGTTTCATGGGCGGATGACTCTAGGTCACACAGAAGCTTGTCTATGAATAGAAGATACAGCCAGGTTGACAGTACTCCCCCTTGTCTGCCTCCCTGTCAAACCGGAAATAGCATTGATAGTACCCCGTTTACGCACACTGCGCTTTTTATATCTGTGTAACAATTTATTAACGTCCGCAGCGTAGTTCCTTTAATTCCTAATTCTAACAGTTTTAAGAATAACGCGCTGAGAAGGACGTTGTCAAATGCACCGGAAGTGTCCAGCAGTGCCATGTGCGAGGAGGAGTCGTATTCCATATTAGAGTATATACATTCCTGTAGGTTGACTGACAGAGTGATGGAACCCAGTTCTTTTTGGTAGGCATTTTGATGGGGGTTAGGAAATGTTTTCTGATTTTCAATGCACCATTTGCTTATCCTTGAATGAAGAAGTTTTTCAAAGAGTTTGTATAAAACCGGAAGTAGTGTGATTGGGCGATAGCTGCTGCATTTAGTTTTCGGTTTCCCTTCCTTGTGAATAGCGATGATTATTCCCATCTTGCATCCAGACGGAACATACGTTGCTTGTAGACTCAGAGTGAAATGTTTTAATGTAATGGAACAGACTCTCCCCGCCATGTATAATGTGCTCGTTTACTATTTTGTCATGTTCAGGTGCTTTTTTTCGCTTTAAGCGTTTTCGCTATTTCCGCGATTTCAATAATTGATACGCATTTGGCTAGGCAGTTATCTTTTGAGAAGTCGTCTGATTTCAAAAACATTTGTACTTTATTGTCGACATCAGCATGAATATTAGAAATATGCATGTTTTAGTAGTTCGGAGTGAATACATCTTCATTATATAAACTGAATGTATCTGTAATGTCATTTGGGTTCCGCAAGGTGCCCCTGTCGCTTTCTATTTCATTTATTGTCTCTTTTGTTTTGTTTTGTTTTAAGCGAACCATTCTCCAGAAGGTACGCATGTCCATGTTGTCGGCTGGCGCGTTAAGTTAACTGTAAAACAGTTCATTTGTATCGGCGATGGCTTTCTTTTGAGTCATGTCATATTAATCCATTTAGTCAAAAAAGCGCTGTCTACACAATGGGTAAATTGCCCTGCTGAGCGTGTTTTCACAACGCCCAACAATAAATCCAGAGTGCCCGTACTTTCTGTTTAATCATCATACAGTATAGTTAATGTTACATTAATGACTAATATGTTTCTAAAAGACCGTAACGATAGAGATTAAGCGTGTTTCATTCAAAAAAAAAATTGGAGGAATCGTCAATTCTAAATCATCCACGACATAATTTTCTTAAAATGCACTACGCAACTTTTAACCGAATTCAAAAGACTGCAATTTTCTTTGCGCTACGAAGTTTCAATACAACAATCAATTCACGCACGCTTTCCATGCGCCTGACGTGGGGTTATACATGTACAACATAATTTTCGCGCTCTTTTATCGGAACATAGGGTAAACTCAAAGAACATGCAAATGAGCAGTATTTATTTGAAGCTCTTGTTACCGTCGGGTTAACATTTAAATTCGGTAGTGTGTTTTCGATTTCAAATTAAATAATGCTCATTTGAGAGTGAATCAAAACATTTGCAGTTTTGTTTAAATAAACTTTGAAAAAGCCTTTAAGGCGAAATATATCAGAAAAGAGTGAAACTTGTTCTGTGTTAAAATTCCATGGTTTGTTTAAACGCTTTACGTGTGGAAATACATGTTTTTAAAATATTATGCATCAAGCTCAATTTCCACGAGGATTACACCCGGTTGCCATCATCAGTCGCGTAAGTATCTGGCCACGATTTTTTTGTGGAAGAGTACACCATAGGGGCCTATAAATGTGATAGGTATAACGAAGCCATCAAACTGCCAAAAAACATAAAATATCGGGGTAATTCACGCATCACTACTTAACCGTTTAGCCCTGGAAATGTACACGGTCATTCACATGTACCTGTATTTCACCGCAANTTTCTTATCAAGGTATTACATACTGAAACTTATCATGGTATTACCGACTGAGTTTTATCACGGTATAACATACTGAATCTTATCACGGTATTACAGACTGAATCTTTTCACGGTATTACATACTAGATCTTATCACGGTATTACATACTGACTCTTATTACGGTATTAAATACTGAATCTTATCACGGTATTACATACTGAATTTTATCACGGTATTACATACTGAATCTAATCACGGTATTACAGACTGAATCTAATCACGGTATTACATAATGAATCTTATCACGGTATTACATACTGAATCTTATCACGGTATTACATACTGAATCTTATCACGGTATTACAGATTGAATCTTATCATGGTACATGTATTACATACTGAAACTTATCACGGTATATACAGACTAAATCGTATCACGGTATAACAGACTAAATCTTATCACGGTATTACATACTGAATCTTATCACGGTACTACATACTGAATCGTATCACGGTATTACATACTGAATCTTATCACAGTATTACATACCGAATCTTATCATGGTTTTACATACTGAATTTTATCAAGGTATTACAAACTGAATATTATCACGGTATTACAGACTGAATCTTATTATGGTATTACATACTGAATCTTATCACGGTATTACAGACTGATTCTTATCACGGTATGCATATACTGAATCTTATTACGGTATAACAGACTGAATCTCATCACGGTATTACATACTGACTCTTATCACGGTATTATAGACTGAATCTTAACACGGTATTACAGACTGAATCGTATCACGGTATTTTATGCTGAATCTTATCACTGTATTACAGACTGAATCTTATCATGTATTACACACTGAATCTTATCACGGTATTACATACTGAATCTTATCATGGTATTACATAATGAATCTTATCACGGTATTACAGACTGATTCTTATCACGTTATGTATAAAATGAATCTTATCATGGTATAAAATACTGAATCTTATCATGGTATAACATACTGAATCTTAACATGGCATTACAGACTGAATCTTATCACGGTATAACAAACTGAATCTTATCACGGTTTTACAGACGGAATCTTATCACGGTATTACAAACTGAATCTTATCACGGTATTACATACTGAATCTTTTCGCTGTATAACATACTGAATCTTATCACGGTATTACAAACTGAATCTTATCATGGTATTACAGACTGAATTTTATCACGGTATTACATACTGAATATTATCACGGTATTACAAACTGAATCTTATCACGGTATAATTACATACTAAATCTTATCACGGTATTACAGACTGATCTTACCATGGTATAACAGACTGAATCTTATCACGGTATTAAAAACTGAATTTGATCACGGTATTACATACTGAATCTTATCATGGTATTCCATACTGCATCTAATCACGGTATAACATAAAGAATTTTATCACGGTATTACAGGCTGAATCTCATCACGGTATTTCATACTGAATCTTATCACGGTATTACATACTGAATATTATCACGGTATTACAGACTGAATCGTATCTCGGTATTACAGACTGAATCTTATCACGGTATTACATACTGAATCTTATCAAGGTATTACAGACTGAATCTTATCATGGTATTCAAGACTGAATCACATCACGGTATTACATACTGAATCTTATCACGGTGTTACATACTGAATCTTATCACTGTATTACATACTAAATCTTATCACGGTATGTATATACAGAATCTTAACATGGTATTGCAGACTGAATCTCATCAGGGTATTACATAATGAATCTTATCACGGTATTACATACTGAATCTTATCACGGTATTACATACTGAATCTTCTCACGGTATAACCTACTGAATCTGATCACGATATTACAGACTGAATCTCATCACAGTATTACAGACTGAATCTTATCATGGTATTACATACTGAATCTCATCATGGTTTTACATACTGAATCTTATCACGGTATTACATACTGAATCGTATCACTTTATTACAGACTGAATCTTATCACGGTATCACATACGGAATCTCATCACGGTATAACATACTGAATATTATAACGGTATTACACACTGAATCTTATCACGGTATTACATACCGAATCTTATCATGGTATAACATACTGAATTTCATCATGGTATGTACAGTCTAAATCTTATCATGGTATATACAGAATGCTTCTTATCACGGTATGTACAGGTTGAATCTTACCACGGCATGTGCAGGTTGATTAACATAACGGTATGTACAGACTGAATCTTATCAAGGTATGTACAAACGAAATCTAATCACGGTATGTATATACTGAATCTCATCACGGTATGCATATACTGAATCTTATCACGGTATTACAGACAGAATCTTATCATGGTAAGTACAGACTAAATCTTATCATGGTATGTGCAGACTGATTCTTATCATGGTATGTACAGACTGAATCTTATCACGGTATGTATATACTGAATCTCACTACGGCATGTACAGACTGAAACTTATCACGGTGTATACAGACGAAATCTTATCATGGTATGTATATACTGAATCTCATCACGGTATGCATCTACTTAATCTTATCACGGTATTACAGACAGAATCGTATCACGGTATTACTGACTGAATCTTATCATTGTATGTACAGTCTGAATCTCATAACGGTATGCATATACTGAATCTAATCACGGTATATACAGACCGAATCTCATCAAGGTATTACAGACTGAAACTTATCACGGTATGTAAAGACTTAATCTAACCACGGTATGTACAGACCGAATCTTATCACGGTACATACAGACGAAATTTTATCATGGTGTGTATATACTGAATCTCATCATTTTATGCATGTACTGAATCTAATCACGGCATATATATACTGAATCTTATCACGGTATTACAGACTGAATCGTATCATGGTATGTACAGACATAATCTCATTACGGTGTGCATATACTGAATCTTATCACAGTATGCATATACTGAATCTTATCACGGTATGTATATACAGAAACTCATCACGGTATGTATATACTGAATCTTATCACGGTATGTATATACTGAATCTTATCACGGTATTACAGACTGAATATTATCATGGTAAGTACATATTGAATCTTATCATGGTATGTGCAGACTGATTCTTATCACGGTATTACATACTGAATTTCATCACGGTATATACAGACTGAATCTTATCACGGTACTACAGACTGAATCTTATCACGGTATTACAGACTGAATCTTATCACGGGATTACAGACTGAATCTTATCTCGGTATGACAGACTGAATATCATCACGGTATAACAGACTGAATCTTATCACGGTATTAAATACTGAATCTTATCACGATATTACATACTGAATCGTATCACGGTATTTTAGACTGAATCTTATCACGGTGTTACATACTGAATCTTATCACGGTATTACAGACTGAATCTTATCACGGTATTTCATACTGCATCTCATCACGGTATGTACATACTGAATCTCATTACGGTATTTCAGACTGAATCTTATCACGGTATTACATACTCAATCTTATCATGGTATTACATACTGAATCTTATAACGGTATTACATACTGAATCTTATCACGGTATTACATACTGAATCTTATCACGGTATTACATACTGAGTCTTATCACGGTACTACATACTGAATCTTATCACGGTATTACATTCTGAATTTTATCATGGTATTACATACTGAATCTTATCACGGTATTACATACTCAAACTTATCACGGAATTACATACTGAATCTTATCACGATATAACAGACTGAAGTTCATCACGGTGTTACAGCCTGAATCTCATCACGGTATTAAAGACTGAATTTCATCACGGTATGTACATACTGAATCTTATCACGGTATTAAATACTGAATCTCATCACGGTATTACAGACTGAATCTTATCACGTTATTACAGACTGAATCTCATCACGGTATAAAAGAGTGAATCTCATCACGGTATTACAGACTGAATCTTATCACGGTATTACAAACTGAATCTTATCACGCTATTAAATACTGAATCTTATCACGGTATTACATACTGAATCTTATCACGGTAGTACAGACTGAATCTAATCACGGTATTTCATACTGCATCACATCCCGGTATGTACATACTAAATCTCATCACGGTATTACATACTGAATCTTATCACGGTATTACCGACTGAATCTTATCATGGTATTACATACTGAATCTTATAACGGTATTACACACTGAATCTTATCGCGGTATTACACACTTTATCTTATCACGGTATTACAGACTGAAATTTATCACGGTATTACATACTGAATCTTATCACGGTATTACAGACTGAATCGTATCACGGTATTACATACTGAATCTTATCAAGGTATTACAGACTGAATCTTATCACGGTATTACAGACTGAATCTCATCACGGTATTACAGTCTGAATCTCATCACGGTATTACAGACTGAATCTTTTCAATGTATTACAGACAGAATCTCATCACTGTATTACCGACTGAATCTCATCACGGTATTACAGACTGAATCTCATCACGGCTTTACATACTGAATTTCATCACAGTATTACAGACTGAATCTCATCACGGTATTAAAGACTAAATCTTATCATGGTATTACAGACTGAATCTTATCACGGTATTAAATAAAATTGAATCTTATCACGGTATAACAAACTGAATCTTATCATGGTATTACATACTGAATCTTATCTTGGTATTACATACTGAATCTTATCACGGTATTACATACTGAATCTTATCATGGTATTACATACTGAATCTTATCACGGTATAACATACTGAATCTTATCACGGTATTACAGACTGAATTTCATCACGGTATTACATACTCAATCTTATCATGGTATTACAGACTGAATCTGATCACAGTATTACAGACTGAATCTTATCATGGTATAACATACTGAATCCACTCATGGTATAACGTACAGAATCTTATCAGGGTATTACAGACTGAATCTTATCAAGGTATTGCATACTGAATCTTATCATGGTATTACATACTGAATCTTATCACGGTATTACATATTGAATCTTATCACGGTATTACAGACTGAATATTATCACGGTATTACAGATTGAATCTCATCACGGTATTATAGACTGAATCTTATCACGGTATTACAGACTGAATCTTATCACGGTATTAAATACTGAATCTTATTACGGTATTACAGACTCAATCTAATCGCGGTATTACAGACTGAATCTTTTCACGGTATTACATACTGAATCTTATCACGGTATAACAGACTAAATCTTTTCATGGTATGTACAGACTGAATCTAATCACGGTATGTATATACTGAATCTTATCACGGTATTACAGACTGAATCTTATCACGGTATATACAGACTTAATCGTATCACGGTATGTATATACGAAATCTTATCACATACTTATAGCATACTGAATTTCATCACGGTATGTTCATACTGAATCTCACGATGGTATGTACAGACTGAATTTAATCATGGTATGTACATACTGAATCTCACCACGGTATGTACAGACTGAATCTCACCACGGTATGTACATACTGAATATCACCACGGTAAGTACAGATTGAATCTCACCACGGTATATACAGACTGAATCTAATCACAGTATGTACAGACAGTATCTCATCACGGTATGTATATACTGAATCTTATTACGGTATTACAGTCTAAATCTTATCACGGTATGAACAGACTGAATCTTTTCATGGTATGTACTGACTTAATCTTTTCACGGTTTGAACTGACTGAATCTTACCACGATATGTACAAACTTAATCTTACCACGGTATGTAGACACTGAATCACGCCATGGTATGTAAACACGGAATATCAAAATGGTACAAAATGACTTAATCAATGGTAATCACAAGGTATAGACATAGTTATCCTTACCTAAGCATATACCGACAGAATATCGCCATTGTATGTACACATCGAATCTCACCACGGTATAAACGGACTGAATCACACCACGGTATGTACCGACTAAGTATCATCATGGTTTAAACAGACTGAATCTCCCCATGGTATGTTCTGACTGAATCTCACCACGGTATGTAAATACTGAGTTTCACCACGGTATGTACAGACTTAATCTTTCTACGGCATAAATTGACCGAAATTTCCCACGGTATAACCTGACTGAGTTTCAGCATGGTAAAAACTAACAGAAAAATCTCACAACTGTATAAATGGTTTGCATCTCAACACGGTAGGTGAAGACTGAAGGATGTAACGGAGTGCACATAGCAAAATTGTAGCCTATACGTTCAGATTACATTAATCTTATTACATGCACTAGTTTTATGCAAATCAATATTCCGTCTGAAATAGAACGCCAACATTATTTCTGAATTCGTTAAGCACATTACTTTATAGGTTATTCAACACAACGGTGTGAATCAAATTACACAACAACAAAAAACTGCCAGTTCAATCATGAAAGTTGACCCAGCTGAGATTTAAAATGACTCATTTGTAGATATCAGGTGCAATGTCACCAACTATGTTTGAATATCTTAGTAGTGTATGTTTTCATTACATTGCCCGTTCACATTCCCTCTCTCTCAGTTGCAGTATAGTTGTATATGACTTTGTACTATTTTTGTTTCAAACTTGGCTTCATCTGTTTAATCACAAGGAGTTTGTTTGAATTCTGTATAAAATTAGGAGAGATTGTTTATGTCATTTCATGCCTTGAGGTGTTTTCTAAATCTCATCCCTGTACAAGCAAAATCTTGCCCCAGTAGACAATCAAGTGAAATCACATTGATGTTTCTATTTTTCGTGGCCGTTCGATTTGCCTACTTTAACCCATTTATGCCTAGCGTCTAGAAAAAAGGCCTTGGCAAACAGCGTAGACCCAGATGAGACGCCGCATGATGCGGCGTCTCATCAGGGTCTGCGCTGTTTGCTTAAAGGAATTTCTGTAAGAAATATTCTAAATATAGAAATAAATATACAAGACATCCCTAATTTTGGAAATAAATTGATCCAATTTAGAAGGATGGGAGAGTCCACTAGCCATAAATGGGTTTAAAGGTCGAACTTTATTTCCCGTGACTGATATGGACTGCATTGAAAGAGCGAACAACTACTGTGTCCTCAGCGTTTTGATTTAATTATGTTGACCATATTTTATTTAAGTTGCGTACATAGAGAAAATTACGTGAGTGCAGAATGCGATAATCTGGATGTTTATTTCTTAAATACATGAACAGTCTCTAAAATATTGAAGATGACTATAACATAATACAAGGTTATAAAAACAACGTCGTAATTTAAAATTATGTTAATTATGTAAATTTCTGCAACACGTATAGATGGCATTTAACAAAGTCTTGTTGGAATTGATTTTTTTTTAACATTAATTAATCTAAAATCGGTGTAACATTTTTATTCGAAATCAATATATTTAATCGTTATAGTATTTTAAGCGCATACATAAATACTTGTTTACAAAACAGCGTATGTTGTTATCAATATAAAACATTTTATTTTATTATTTTGACATGGAATGTTTTTTATTTGTGCATTCTTAGAAACCCGCTGCTACATGTAATATTGTCATTATATATGTGTAGTTTACCGGTACGCAGTCAGTGCCGATGGATCATGTCTGTATGTAACCAACTGTATTTGCAACAAGCTCATTACCCTGTCTATTGATGGGACTGTCCTTTCATCCTTGGAAGATCCTGCACTTGACAATCCTACAGGTGTACACGTGTCAGAGACAGGGCTTCTGATGGTCTCTGGGTACAATTCACATAACGTAGTCCAAGTGGACGATAAGGGAGGAGTGGTGACGATGGTTTCCAAGAAGGATGGTCTGAATTTTCCAGAGTCTGTATACTACAGTGCACGTACTGGCAGAGTGATTGTTGGACATGCTAGAGACAAAATTCTTGTAATTGATACTGTATGATGAACGTTGTAAAATGAAAATAGCGAGATGATTTCAATGATTTTAATTATAATAAATGTAACAATATGCAATCATAGCGAACATTATGCACTATGCCACGTATTTATTATGAATTTAAATAAATAATTTATTTACCCGTGAAATGATTTAATGAAAGATGACTTATTTTATTTAGAATATCTACGTCTGTAAAAACATGATGTATGCTCTACTAAGAAGGTATTTCATTAACACGGCTTGTGTTACTATACTACTACACTGTTTGTACAAATATCCTTTCAGTATTTTGTCATTTAATGAACATAACACGTATAAACACATATGAAATCGATGTATTTAATTGTCTCATTCTTCATTGTCTCAAAAACTGATATTCAGACAAATAGGCACGTCCTTGTGTTTGCTATGATATGATAAAGTTTGTCTAAATCCAATTTCTTCATGTCCAAAAGTATGTCGCTATGAGCCTATCATGCTATTATATTCGCAACTGTGTCAATGCCACGCCAATTCAACTTGTGCATTGACATAGTTAACGTGAAATAAAATACGATTGTTTAACATTGCTGGTTCATTATGATTGTAAATGTATGTAACATGGTAATAACAGTAACTAGTTATTACATGTTAGGACTTCAATAAGTGAAACGGGGTGAAAGCCGCATCTTTGTCAACAAAAACTTTAAAATTGATATTTGTATATATATTGCTTTTTATTAACCACGTCTACAATTGTACAAGTATAATGTTACTTGTGTTTGAGTAAATTACAAATTACTTGTAACTGTTAACTGACGACCGACATGTTATTTTTACAGCTACAGTACGCGTTGATTTTTTTTTTATAACTTTAATCCAGCTCATTTTATTGCCCAACATATATACGACTATACATATTGTTCATACATTATGATTATAAAGAAAACCAATATAACACTATAATTTAAGAACCTGTTATTTGTCAGCCAAAGGGAAAGGTTGCTTGCTTGTTGAAAGTAATTAATTGTGTCGTGTTCTGAGAAAACTGGGCAAAATGCTTGTGCGTCGAGTGTCATCCCAGATTAGCCTGTGCAGTCCGCACAGGCTTATCAGGGATGACACTTTCCGCCTAAACTGGATTTTCGCTAAAAAGAGACATCATTTAAACCAAAAATTCCATAAAAGCGAAAATTGTCGACTGCACAGGCTAATCTGGGATGACAATTTACGCACAAGCATTTTGCCCGGTTTTCTCAGAACACGACACATACTATCATACAAGAAGAACACATTTTAAGAAAGACTATTTAAAGCGACAGAAAGTAAAAATGTTTAAGCAAGCATGCAGCTGTGTTAATGCCTATCGTATCTTTGTTCTGCTGTAAAAATATTAATTATCTATATAAAAAGTAGTCATCGAGATATTTAGAAAATGTATATTGATAAATAGATAATATAAACAGTTAAAACTATATTTTTGATAAAATATTAATGCTATAAGTGTATGCATGTTTATATTGCATTCCCACATGAGTACAGTGGAAAATATTTTTGTGTTACATGTACTCATAGCTCACATTTAATAGTGTCTGCATTTTTGTCTATTTGATTTTAAATTGAGCTAGAAACATGAGATGGAAATTGTGGAATAAGAAATAAAACAAGTTGTTCCTAAGAAACTGTAGTCTGCCCCAGAATCTCACGAGCAATTGTTTAAAATATAGGAGTTGGAGATATAGTTACTAAGGTAATCAGTTTGCATTGAAACGTAAGTTACAGAAACCTTATACAATTTTAAATGTAAAATTGGTTAGTTACTGATGTGTACAGTAAAATTGAAAGGTCCCAATTCTTTATCAAACGATTGGGGACTATCATTAAAATCATGTTTGCTGTCAGTCTAAATGTTTGTCATATTTAAAACATGTTATCCTGATACCGTCAACACAACTATACATAACAGAGAAACATTATATTTAAGAAATAACAGTTTTAACACATTTGTTTACGGGATAACGTCATCAATGAAACACGTTTTGTATGGGGTTGCACACGCACAAGGTAAACATACGCAGTACATTAATTACTCAGTTAGTCGACCATGTTAAATGATAACATTTACAGAATATACAGAATAAATGGTTGGTGCCGTGATGGAGAAAGAGTATCCGGTGATGCTCAAATAATGAAAATAGGGCGAGCTATATGGCTATATACCTTTCCCGGCACCTACCATGTCGTCTATTTATACTGTTTCTACCTTATTGCTTTTACAAAGCACTTGAGTAGTAAATGTAAGCTTATACTATTATGTTTTACGAGTTCGGTTTCTAACCTTAATCCGCTTGCATTATGCGTTCTTCCCGAAAAAAGGATTCTTATTTTTCTCATTACTTTGTCATTGAATCTTGAAAAGATACTGAAAATCCTGCAAAATGAAATCTGACAACATTGAAGATATGTACGGGGATACATGCTACCGCATCCACACAGCACAAATCAAAAGTACTGTTACATTTAATATAACAAACGATGAAAGTCCAGAAAATATGATTTTTTTCCCCGCTTCTTTTATAACAGAACACCAAAAATGAACATAAAATGTTTAAAACCGGCATCACCACCTATAAACAGCATAAAGTGCGTGTATCGCTATATCAGTAAAACTATTAAATATAGCAACAAAGAAACAACAATAATCAAAAAACAATTCAAGGAGGTAATTGTTTGTAAGCGTCAGCCGGAATAATGCGATACAGGGGACCGTTTCATCAAAGGTCGAACGACAATTTCAATATAAGATTAAAACTGGAAAATTGAAAATATTAAAAGCTGTTTAACAACATGCACTCAAAATATGGACCATGAGTAAGAAAATTATGATATGTATCAATTTAACGAAATTAGCAATACTTTGATTTCGTGTTTAGTAATAATGTTTATTTGAAATATTCATCGTTTTCTAAATCTGTCGCATTATGCTGGATGAAACGGCCCCCAGGAAAGTACATCACACAACACTTAACAATAAAGATCAAATCTGGGGTTACCCGCCTTTGAATGGCATTCCCATTATTTTCACAAAACATGCACGTGTCGTCGTGCATCTCAGAAAATAGACGCAACTAGCGGCTTAGAATCCATATCTCTTGTGTATGCGCTAAATATGTATAATTATTTTTAAGCAGCTGTTTAATATAAGTCTTAAACGATCTACAGCACACGAATCCTTGCAGACAGAAAATTAAAGTTTGCCAAAAGGAATCGAACAATTCTAATATCCTTTTGTGTTGTTCGTGTGTCATAGCCATCGGTAAAATGTTTGTTCAATTATTTAACAAAATACCGGTAGAGCATTATGTTTTTTTATAAGGCAACATGCTGGTTTTTAAAGCCCCATTAATACTAAAAAATCAACGGAAATTTCGGAAAGTATTTCGTAAAATAAAGTTACCCAATACCAAATCTAGCAAAAGCCAAAATTTCAGATGTGTTCTGGTAACATAGATTTTTGTAGATACAAAATGCTTGTTTTTAATAATTCGTGTCACAATAAATTCTATTTTAATTTCCCGCACTGATATCTATTCATTCGACATACAAACACTAAAATGGTACCATGTTAGTGTTCGTGTGTCGTATAAATAGATATCGTCGCGGAAATTAAAATAGATTTTTTATGACACAAAAAAAAATAAAGCGAGCATTTTGTATCTACAAACATCCATGTACCAGACCACATCTGGCGTTGAGATTTTGGCTATTGCTATAAGGAACACTGATTGTTTTTATTGGGTAACTTTATTTTACGAAACATAGTGCGAAATTGTCGTTGACTTTTGAGTATTACTGGGGCTTTAAGAGTAAATATTTAAAGTAATTTAATAAAAGAAATGCTGTTAAAATTAACCAACAATGTTTTCATTATCCAGTAACGTACAATTTCGTTTAATCGACCGCTTACGAAATTCACTTTTAACTTATGGGCGAGAAAACAATTCGTGAAGTCATCCATCCTTCAACCTAGCAGAATGGGAGAGTAAAGTCAGTAGTCCAGCAGCAAAGCAGTCTTGCAGCGCAAAGGTCACAGTTTAATAGCATGGCAGCGCGAGGTCAAACGTTATGCAGCCCAGTCGCGCGTAGGCAAACTAAAGGTCGCATTTTAGAGTGACAAAAATAGGCAAGCAGTTTGTCATTGAAGTATAATTGGAGTATCATTGAAGTATCATTGAAGTATCATTGAAGTATCATTAAAGTATCAGTGAAGTATCATTGAAGTATCATTGAAGTATCATTAAAGTACCATTTAAGTATCATTGAAGTATCATTAAAGTATCATTGAAGTATCATTGAAGTATCATTGAAGTATCATTGCAGTAGCATTGAAGTATCATTGAAGCATCATTGCTGTATCATTAAAGTATCATTACGTATAATTTAAGTATCATTTAAGTTTCATTTCAGTTTCACTGCTGTATCATTGAAGTATCATTGAAGTATTATCGCAAAGTATCATTGAAGTATCATTCCAGTATCATCGCGAAGTATCACTAAAGTATCATTGAAGTATCATTAAAGTATCATTGAAGAATCATTGAAGTAACATTAAAGTATCATTGAAGTATCATTGAAGTATCATTGAAGTATCATTGGAGTATCATTGAAGTATCATTGGAGTATCATTGAAGTATCATTAAAGTGTCATTGAAGTATCATTGAAGTATCATATAAGTATCATTAAAGCACCATTGAAGTATTATTGAAGTATCATTAAATTATCATTGAAGTATAATTAAAGAACCATTGAAATATATTTGAAGTATCATTACATTATTATTGAAGTATCATTAAAGTATCATTCAAGTTTCATCGAAGTATCATTGGAGTATCATTGAAGTATTCTTGAAGTACCATTTAAGTATCATTGAAGTATCATTGAAGTATCATTAAAGTACCATTGAAGTATTATTGAAGTATCATTAAAGTATCATTAAAGTATCATTGGAGTATCATTGAAGTATCATTGAAGTACCATTTAAGTATCATTGAATTATCATCGAAGTATCATTGAAGTATCATTGAAGTATCATTAAAGTACCATTGAAGTATCAATGAAGTATACTTGAAGAATCATTGAAGTGTCATTGAAGTATCATTCAAGTATCATCGCGAAGTATCATTGAAGTATCATTGACGTATCGTTAAAGTATCATTGAAGTTTCATTAAAGTATCATTGAAGTATCATTGAAGTATCATTAAAGTACCATTGAAGTATCATTGAAGTGTAATTTAAGTATTATTCGAGTATCATCGATGTATCATTGGAGTATCATTGAAATATCCTTGAAGTACCATTTAAGTATCGTTGAAGTATCATTGAAGTATCATTGAAGTATCATTGAAGTATCATTGAAGTGTCATTGAAGTATCATTGAAGTATCATTGAAGTATCATTGAAGTATCATTAAAGTACCATTGAAGTTTCATTGAAGTATAATTGAAGTATCATTAAAGTGTCATTGAAGTATCATTTAAGTATCATCGCGAAGTATCATTGAAGTATCATTGAAGTAACCTTTAAGAACCATTTAATTATCATTGAAGTATCATTGAAGCATCATTGAAGTATCATTAAAGTATCATTAAAGTACCATTGAAGTATCATTGGAGTATCATTGAAGTATCCTTGAAGTAAAATTTAAGTATCATTGAAGTATCATTGAAGTATCAATAAAGAATCATTGAAGTACCATTGAAATATCATTGAAGTATAATTGAAGTATCATTGAAGTGTCATTGAAGTATCATTCAAGTATCATCGAAGTATCATTGGAGTATTATTGAAATATTCTTGAAGTACCATTGAAGTATCATTGACGTATCATTGAAGTTTCATTAAAGTATCATTAAAGTACTATTGAAGTATCATTGAAGTATAATGGAAGTATCATTGAAGTGTTATTGAAGTATCATTAAAGTATCATTGAAGTATCATAGAAGTTTCATTAAAGTATCATTGAAGTATCATTGAAGTAGCATTGGGGGTATCATTGAGGTATCATTGAAGTATCATTGAAATTTCATTGAAGTATCATGGAAGTATCATTGAAGTATCATTGAAGTATCATTGAAATATCATTGAAGTATCATTGAAGTATCATAAACGTTTCATTAACGTACCATCGAAGTATCATTGAAGTATAATTGCAGTATCATTGAAGTATCATTAAAGTATCATTGAAGTATCATTGAAGTTTCGTTGAAGTATACTTAAACTACCATTGAAGTATCATTGAAGTATCATTCAAGTATCATTCAAGTATTATCAAAGTATCATTGGAGTATCATTGAAGTATCATTGAAGTACCATTTAATTATCATTGAATAATCATTGAATTATCATTTAAGTACCATTGAAGTATCATTGAAGTATAATTGAAGTATCATTGAAGTATCATAGAAGTATCATTGAAGTGTCATTGAAGTATCATTGAATTATCATTAAAGTATCATTGAAGTATAATTGAAGTATCATTGAAGTATCATTAAAATATCATTGAAATATCATTGAAGTAGCATGCCGAGGTCACCAATAGTGAATCGATTACAATGATTGATAGTTCATAGTTAACTTATATCCTAGCAAAAATATGTTTACATGGTGCCTACACAGATCAGGGAAGAATAACTCCCACCCCCCTAAACCTTTGAATTTTAAATACGTTTTCTATAACATCACAGACAATTTGTTTGTAAATGCCATTTACATAATTTATTTACAACATTGTTAACAACAATAATATTTAGAATATACTCAAATAATTAAAATAGCATATTCATTTAATGGTGCCTGTCCAAGGGAATTAAACCCGTGACCTCTCGATGTGAAAGCGTATGCTTTACCTTCACACCACAGAGGCATATGCTCGTAAAGGTGCGTATGATCATAATCGAAACATAAACATTATTTAATTGTTTAATTTTTACGATTGAGTTTAAGAAGACTTTAACTTATTCATTCGTTATGCAATTGTAAAATAACTTTCTACAAATGTTCACCATGAGAAGACAATGTGCCGCAAAAAAATATGTCTCCTAACCTGCAGGGTCAAGTCAAACTTAAAAGTACAACATTAAATTTCGCCTTTAAAACCAGCTTATCCAATCCGTGACTTCATGTGTAATCAAGTAATTTTACACTAATTTACCAAAACAGTACACCATGTGGAGAATGTGTATCACTCATTGTTCAAATATTAAGATCACATTTAATGTTGAACAGATGCATAGTTCATTTTCTCAAACAATAACAACACGTTTTATTGACAATGGGGCTGCATACGTTACCGATGGGCATCTAGCCAGTTTCGCCGAAATACGCAATCGTTATTTCAAGTTTAATAATGAAATAGCAGGTATATAAAGCACACTTACACAATCAAAAGAACGATAGGAGTCAATTATATTCAGAGATGTATGGCAGAATGTTACACTCCGTTTATTTATATGAATTAAATGTCCAGACAGCCCTTGTATAGTTCTTTATTGGTTTATTTCAATTCGGCCGCGTCATTAGTCAATGATTTTAACAACCGAAACCTTTTCTTTTGTTAATAGAGTAATAAAAACAATAATATATATTTGATGAACTTTGCCAACAGTTTACGAGGCATTTCAAAACTCATTCTGTTTCAATATACAATGTTTTATGAAAATCGTTATTGGTTAAATGGATTTCTCGTTTGTCATTATATATAATGACGGTTTGAAACGGCTTCCTAAATGAGCAAAATACCATATTAGATCATCGTTCAACTTGCCTAATATTTATCGTAAGCAATTTATTAATAAAAGCAAATGATAACACACTATTTTATCAAGGTCTATTCCCAAATAAAAACAAAAAAAACGCAGAAACATCTCCTTATGTGGCTTACCATTTTTCGTTCTCCCAGTTTGGATCGCGTTCGTTAATAATTTAAGGCTTGTCTGTCCGGAGTAGCCTGCCTCTGATACTACTTTATCGGGTCAGTCAAAGCCCAATAATGGCCACGCTGTTGAGGAACGGGATATTTCTTATCTCACGTTTATTTACTGCTTGAAATTGAAGTCTTTTAATGTTTAACTGATCTTTCTTTATTCGAAAGTTTATGATCGCTTTAAATCAAACCTTAACAGCATCAATAGTATACAAGCTTTATTCCAAATAAGTCAATAATGTATTCAACTTATCGCGAATTGGCAACACAATCATAATTTGTGGCGTGTTCTGACAAAACTGGGCAAAATACTTGTGCGTAAATTATCATCCCAGATTAGCCTGTGCAGTCCGCACAGGCTAATCAGGGACAACAATTTCCGCTTTTATGGAATTTTTTGTTTAAATGATGTCTCTTCTTAGCGAAAATCTAGTTTAGGCGGAAAGTGTCGTCCCGGATTAGCCTGTGCGGACTGCACAGGCTAATCTGGGATGACACTTTACGCACAAGCATTTTGCCCAGTTATCTTAGAACACGCCACATTTGGCCGGGACCTATCCTGTTGTCAATATAGCGAACGAGATAACGCACTAGGATTAAATTGATTGCTTTTCCTTGATCCTTAAACTAACGTTTGCCCCAAATGGAAGATATTTCATTCATTCACGTAGGTGTTAGGTACAGGATAGTTCATAACCATACCAAACGCGTGAACCGACCGTTAAAGTATTTTAGGAAGGGTTGGAGTTGGCTTATTTTCACATATTTTTTGCTGATAAAGCAGACCTCATATCAACCGAAGGTGATGTGACGGTGTATGACTCACTCGAAAAACGTGTTGTCTTAAGGCAGATATGACATTGATAATACATTTTCTCTCCGGCATGTTCGTTCGCACTTTAGTCCTTGTAACAAAAGCGAGTCAAGCACATTCCCCACTCTTTTTCATCAAATTAGTTGACTTATATAGACAGTACACTTATTAAGACAGCAGCCTTATATAGACAGTAGACGCATTATGCAAACATTATGTATCTAGCATAAATGATCTTTCAAAGGAATATGACACAGTTTAACTCTAATTTGTTTATGATTCGCACCTCAATAAGTGTTACTTATAAGTTATTAGATGGTCGAAACTCAATCAGACCATGTCAAATATTTTTTTAATAAGAAACACAATGTATTGCGTTAAAAAACATACCTTTATTATGTTCTAGTTCCCATGAAATATTTCGAGCTTGATTAATGTTTTTGATTACGCAATATGCATTTTTTTTGTTCATGGAAAGATGAAACTGTCATTTGCATTTAAACTATAATATGGACACACTAAAGTAAACTGAATACTAGGAATAAACAATTGTTTAGATGTAAACAAGCTTTGTATCGGCATTACCTTTGATCTTAATAATATGTAAATCTACATGTTTTTTTTTTTTTTTTTAAATGNTTTTTTTTTTTTTTTTTAAAGCGTCCTTTGAAAAAGCTGGGCGTTTTTATTTGGTATGCAGAATTAGCTTATTAAATGGTTGATTATAATATATAGGCAAATATACCAGGTTGAATCATCGTATCAATACGGCTTTGTTTTATCAGTTTTGAAATTGGCTAGATAACAGTGATGTATGGTAAAACAATTATCAGTGGAATGGACACCGGGCAAACACTATCGGGGTGGCGTGGCGTTCGTTCACATTAGATCTTTTATCATATTTGGGTCAAATATTTACAACCCACGACATACCTAGCGTCCATATTGAATCGAGGCCCGACATGGTCACATTTTTATCCCATCCTCAGACATTCTTTTACAGACAACCTCCCACGTTAAAAACAGCGAACGCTCGAAATATAATGACATCATTTTGATTAGTTTAATCGCGTCATTTGGTGGTAAATGTTTTCAATTTGCAACCATGTGTTCGTTTTCAAAATAATAACAGGACATTAAAAAACAAAAAAACAATGATGGGATAGAATATCGGAAAAGGCTTCGAATATATATACTTAAATTTGTTCTTTACGACAACCTGAATAACACGAAAGGCTCATGTTCTAATTTTGCGAAGCCTCTCTAAATAAACGTTTCTGTATTCAACACTTACCTAGTATTCTCCATATTTTGATCATTTGTCAAAAGACGAATAGTATTAACTAAACGTGCAGAAAGCGCATGATACTAGAACCATTTCAGGAGTCTAATAATAAAAATGCACCAGCCACAAATGAGTGTCTAGATGTGATTTCATTTTCAATAAAGAAAGATCCAAAAAAAAAAAACGTTGAAAAATAACTTACACACTCTTTGAGTTGTTCGTTGGTTGAAACAAAGGCGAGTAAGTTAACATGAATATCATATAATATGCAGTACACAATTCTTAAAATCTTTTCTGATATAAGGGAAGATATGCTTGACAAAATATTGAAATAAAAAAGTATGATGATGTCTAACGAACACATAAAGACGAATCATAACGTTTGGATTAATTCTTTAATTGAGAGACCACTTGCGCCTACCATGTTTGTCATTGTGTCATGTCATTATTTACCAAAACAAATTCCAACACGTCAACTACAGCATATACGTAACGTTAAGGTAATTTATCTAACGACGTTACGGCTTAGTCATTTTGAATTAGTGTATATATAGTCCATGTGTTAAGAAATACACCGACCATTAAACAGTGCGAATATTTTCTATGTACATGTATAACGTTCGCGGAGAAACACGTGTGTGGGCGTTATCTTAATCAACGTGTTACAAACGTCTGTGTGGGCCTCGGAGCACGCCGACGTATCGATAAGGTTGGATTCGTTAATAAAGCTCAAAGTTTATCAGATATCAGACACTCTCTCACTTCATCGAGCTCAAGACAGGTTCAAAATGGTCCGCACAATCGAACGTCCCGTAAGTAGATCATTTCGATTTAAATTGTAGAAAGTGTTGTCCCTGATTAGCCTGTGCGGACTGCACATGCTAATCTGGGACGACACTTTACGCACATGCATTAAACTCCCTTTTCACAGAGTGAGGCTCTTTAAAATTGTATTTGTGTAAGATTTTATTCCACGCTGAAGCATGTTTAAGAAATGTGAAAAAAAGTTTAACAATTGATGATGCAATTATTGCGGTTTATGTGCTTTTTATTGATTTTTTTAACCGTATGTAGTATGTATGTTTTATTATCGATAACTTGTTGACAAGAATGTTATGTGAATATTAAGGGAGCTGTGTACAATAAATATTAAGGCAATTTGCATTTAATAACGGATGTTAAAAACAGATTCAACGAATTTACTTCACATGTTGAAGTTTTTATCCTTGAATGTGAGTAAGTAAGTAATAAGTATATTGTTTTATATTTCAATAGATGTTGTACAGGATTAGCGAAAGGTTCGCTAAAAAGAATTGACACAAATAGATAAACCAACAATGCGTGTAAACTACGTTTCTCGCGTTAAAATGCACTTAACGCATTAGTTAATTAAAGAAGCTATTTTTACAGTTCTGCATGATATAGCCTGAATATTTTAAACCACTGAATTGTATTTGCTAGCATAAAATTTGTCAGTGATTTAACTTCAACCAAAAAACTTACTGGAGTAATTGATTGTGATAAATATCAAATGCTTGTTAAAAGTTAATTAAGGTAATGTTTATCTAATAAGACTTTTTGTGTATTCAGTACATACACTTTAAACAAAAATGTCTCCGATTTATT
>VMBQ01005742.1:0-29898 GCA_007657795.1 Dreissena rostriformis
AGTAGAAGTAGTAGTAGTAGTAATAGTAGTAGTAGTAGTTGTTGTAATAGTAGTAGTATTTTTTGTTGTTGTTTACGTTTTTCCTTATTAGAAGAAGTAAAGGTAGAGGAAGTAGCACAGGAAGTTATTGAATCAGCGAAAGGTAACGATTAGGAGAAGTTGCAGACGCATACAATTATTGTCCTTCATGAACTAGCGCTACTTGTTTCATTCTTAGACCGAGGTTTCCCTTAAGCCTACTTTTTCGGCGCATATTTTAGTGTGCAAACATGGTTAGCTATAGACATTTTATATGAAACTAAAACATCATCCGGGGCTTGGGTAAAACCACCGCAATATCGTAAGGTCGACGTCGGAGCATGAAAAATGTGTTTTAGAAAAAAACAAGTCACCCAATCAGCACATTAGATAGCTAAACACATCCCATATACCAAAAGAACAAATTTCGAACCAGCTTGTCCCTATAACACGTGGCCACCCACCGCCTGCTAATTTAGAGAACTATCTTCGTATTCAACAAGGTAATACAGGTGTTTTCATGCGATTGTTAAAACATGTCATACATAGCATTGTTTATGGTTAAAGAGGATTCCTGATGTTCTTCTTATGACAAACCTATTTAATCATAAGCGTATCATTGAAATATATATATGCCTCTTTTTAGCAACAACAAAAAATACTGGGCTTTGTTTCGGCAATATTATGGAGGTGCGGTACATTCGACAATACAGCAATAATACATATATTATGGTTATATACTAGTAACCAGTTTTTTCCAAACAATAAACGCGCTTGTCGACGCTTAATGTTGTTTTGACGAAGAAACTCGTTAACTGTCAGCATCGATAAACAAAGTAGAACTCATTGTAACTCGGCTTAAGAATGAAAATTCAATTCTTCTTTCTAACCTCGCTGAGCATGGCAGAATCAGCTGTGGAATTAAGAAATACAACAAGTATTTATAAATACAATTGTTAATCCGTCAGGCATTCACACAATGAAGTAGGTAAAACCGTCTAGAAGCTAAAACGGCCTCAAAAAAGACAAAACCGTCCACAAAGAACTTAACCTGCCCTTATTCTCTGACATTATTCTCAGAAAAATACAGATAAACCAGCCACAAACACATTAAACGGCCACACATTGTTATATTCGAATTCGCGGATGTTATATTTATGTGTTGCACGCAATACTAAATGCACGGATATACATTAATTATTAAGTATTTGAACAGAATAAAGATCCGTTATCAAAATGGTTTTTAACATAAAGGTTTGGTTGAAATCAAAGCATGTTATTCTGAATTTGCTTTGCAATGTATAAATGTTCCTTTAAAATGATGTAACATTTTAATTCAAAATGGTTTTCCTGTAATATGAAGGTATACTCGTTAATCTAAACACGCGCACTATAATAGAAATAACAGAGAATAAACAGATCGATATTGTCAAAATTAAAGTTTGTGGAAACAAGCAAAGATGTAAAATGTTGAAACACATTTTATATTTCGTTATCGTGTATGAGGCAACTTCGTTACAAAGGATCGTGGCTGCATGTCTATGATAGTGTAACCATGTGCTGTTTCCACATATTTGTACGTGTTATTGTCGTCTGGACAGGCTAAGTGTTCAAAATAACGTAAATTAAGTACAATGATGATTCAATATTAAACATGTACACCAGAGACTGATTTGATTCTACAACATCGTCGTAGGAGTGGAATCATGCTGTTTCATGAAAATGTGTTGTTTTGTTTAATATTGTTGTGCTTTATATAGAATTCTGTACGACGTGATTATAGTTTTAATTAGATATGCATTTCTTATGTTGATAAAAAAAAGTTTTGTCAAAAACCGTATGGCCTGCACGACTTCTTCATTGCCAGTATGTCCTGGGTCAGGTTATATTTATTTCCGATTGGGTTGTAATTCTTTACAAAGTAGGCCAATGATATTAATATAAACTAAAACGACTTCCTGGAGTTTTGTTATAAATGTTGACATATTAACTATTCATTGTTTTATATGCAGACCATATAGAGAATTTTGCTGATAGACCAGTATAATTACAATATCAATGAGTCATAGCATCTCTAAATATGTGTTTAAGGAGCGTTATAATTTGCCTTCACGAACATAGACAAATGATTTCATCGTAAGATTGCATACAATGTAGTCAAATGATCACATAAACAATTTTCAATTAAAATATGTTTTCATAACAGAGATAGTCGAGTTCGAAAAGTGTTGCGTAAGAAAAGTCTCCAAGTGTCAACTACACTGAATCGGTAACTCAAAGCCGATACCGATATCAGTATCCACGAGAATTTGATAATATTTACATGTTATATTTAGAACAGAACAGAACAGAACATAACATGTTTTAGTTAGAGCTTATAAACTTTTGTTAGGACTGTTACTTGTATGTATTAAGTTAAAATATGTTAAGGAACAATTAATGACTTCCTACCGTATTTATAACATTTTAAACTTTTATATCTATCTTTATTTAAATTTTTTATAATTGTGATAAATATTTAACTTTACCTTTCTTACTGATCACAGTATTTGGTTCACTGGTAGATTCCCGTGGATATCTGTTGGCATAATCTTCTTTAACTACTTGTTGTGAAACAACAGTACTGAACACAACATCGCCCTCTCTGTTTTCCTTTTTCTTTCGACAACAATTCATTTTCTGATTTCTATCGAATTATCTTATATACATGTTTATTGTAATAATTGTTGTTTCAGTAAGACAAGCGTACTATGTTAACTGTTCATTAAAAATTATTTTACCCACTTCTCTTCCTTAATGGCATTCTTAAATCTCACTTGTGCCTGCCTTGCAAGCGATTAAATATCACTTAGACACTTGTTTATGATGAATGACATGCGCACGATTTTCACCAATCGAATGATTTCTTTTTTATGTAGTCCCAAACGTAGGAGCGGATAGTCCCACCTCATTGAATCAGTAACGCATCATGTGCACTGACTTTAGCGCATACGCTGAATGCAAACGATACGTATCAATATTGTTCTATTAGGTTTGCCAATTGTTTCGGTGACATATGGATACCATCAATGAGCTTTACGTTTCGTTAAATATCGCGACTTGTTTATGCATAGTATTTTCTTACAAAAATCGTGTGCAAAGTCGCTATATATCGTTTGTTCGTGAAGTTCCCTATATCTCGGATGAGAAGTTTAATACAGCTGCCACAAGGGTTTCAAATGTTGGAGTTTGATTTTTGTGCTAAATATATATTAAGGTCGCATGTACTCATTCCTATCCTTATGAAAATTAATGTAAAACCTTCAGCTTTGGTAAATAATAAAGCCAACATTTCGCAAGTATTGACCCCCATAAACATACATTTTCTTAAAGAGCATTCTTAGCTGAATGCATTCAAAAAAGAAAGGTATGTGACGGAGAACTAATTATCCCTTTCCCGGTCTTAATTGAAATATATATGTAATGGACTCCCATCAATCTGTGTCGAATGAATGAATATGGGTGTTTGCATGGTCTTAAGTGTATTACATTAGTAATGAAACCCTATTCATATGTGTCCTTTACTTTGATAAAAAAAACATCCATATATTCTGTATGCGTATCTTTCACATAATTAACTTTGTATTGGCAGATGAGAAACCTAAGCAAATAATCAACTTTTTTAATGATTGCATTGTAAGCATTCATGTATGTTTTTTAATAGCCAAGTCTTGTTGTTACAACTAATACAGAGCTGGCCTTTTGTGGTCAAAAGATCTTGTTAATTGTCAAGAGGACGTTATTTGCATGTACAAGGACTTCTCTGCCATTTGCTGTCAAGTTATTTATAATTTTGTTATTACCATTCCTTAATTGTCAGTTAAGTCTTGCTTATAAGTGACAGGGTCGGTAACATGCATCGTGGGGAGCTTCACGTTGGTCGCAGTCCAAGCCGCATAAAATTGGAACAAAATTTAGATAATAATCTTAAAACGCAGTTACAACCTCACTGTGAAAGACTAAAACATGCTAATTAGTTTTTTAATACATTTAAAATGGATTCATTTCCACATCTGCTTAAAATTCCACATACAAACTAAAGGTTTATTTTAACTAATTGTGTAGCTTTAAACCTGGTCGCGATACAAACATTGATGGCATAGTTTCAAATACAAAGGATTACAACTTCTAATTGACAAAAGATATATAATTGGCTGTTCACGAACTTAGAGACATTTTAGAATACAATGCAGTCTTTTAGCCGATGCATGCTTGTAACAAACTACTTCTGAAAATTAAAAAGTGTTGATACCACACAAATAAAAAGTGCTCATGAGCCATCAACGTTATGCGATACAAGTTTTTATCATCATTCTTTACATGTTAATATATTCTATTCTTATAACCATAAACATATACATATTTTTCAAACAGTCTACGTTGAAAGTTAACGTAACTTATGTTCGTTGATCTATCCAGTTATCAAATAATCAAGATGCACATAATCACCATTTCTTTTACATAGGGAAGGTTATTATCCGTTTTATGTTCATGCTTTAATAACATCGTGTATGCAACTTTCGTAAACTATTTAGGGAAGGTTTTGATTGCCATCGCTTTGTATAAATTAACAGATTCATGTATGTTTTCAGCTTTCTTTGTGGATACATGCTTTTTTACAAATTCAAGTATATCCAGAATATGCACCCCTGTATTGCAAAATTGTCAAGTTGTCAAGACACCAAAAAAACTCCACCAAACTGTCGCTGGCATCATGATAACATCAATTTATAACATAACCTGCAACCCGATAGAATCGCGATACTTAAATATTCATTTGCGTCTAGAAACCATCTTCATATATCAGATAAATGATTTTAAAGACAAACATATCAGACTTAATTATATTTGATAATTTCCTTTGTATGACGAAAATCCTTCAATGTTAACTGCGGTAGCAACAACAAAAACAACACTGTCCGCCATTGTTGTTGTTTTTTGTTTCGTCGGGGTGATCCGCATTAAATAGGTTAAACAACACTTATAATAATTTAACATGAATGAACAAAGATCTGACATACCATACAAAGTAACAATCAATAACGTATATAACAATTTAATATATGGAATTTAAGACATTTTTATCACAAAATAATCGTTTAATATTGGCAGCGAGGGATGTTTTCTTGCAGATTTAACAAGTAGGTCACGCAGGTTTGTTTATAAACACATCCAGAGGGCGCTAATAAAATACCGCGATTTAACCCGACCCGCGACTATACATGCAGTTATTAAACGTTATTTACAGATTTGGCCGGTAGCTCAATTGGTAGAGCGCTGGATTACAAATTCGAGAATTACGGGCGGTTTGATCCCGACCCGGACGCATAACTTGAGTTGGGATTTATCATGAAATCCTTTTTACGGCCATTTGCCCCTTACTCTGATTCAAGTAGGGCAGTTGTCAGTTGCTTGAAAAGGAGTGTGTACTTAGTATTTGTAAACCAGTTAACCTAGGCAATTGTGAGTTGGTAAACTGCCTCTCGATTGGTCGTTGTAGGGTCTAGTTATACTTAAAAGTACCCCGGGTAACGGAAAATATACTAAAAAGTACCACGGAGTATGGTTGGGTGCCTTCAAGCTGTGTCATGCTATCTGATAAAACATTTTTGTACTCAATATTCAGAGGTATACAGAGCGGTAATTACAAATTGTTTTATTTCAGTACACATATTCAATTTTACCCTAATTTAGAACACAGAACCTACAGTTAGTTAGTACTCCATACGAAGGTGGCAGGGGTGAAGCTTTCATGCATTATTAAGGCTCATTGGGTCATTGTCGACCCGGGTACTACTTCCCCGTACCCCGGGTACTTTGAAGTATATTTCAAAGTTCCCGGGGTACGGGGAGTATACTTCAAAGTAGCCGGGGTACGGGGAAGTAGTACCCGGAAAACATTCGTACCGAAAAATGTTCGTACCCCTTTTTTTTTTCGTACCAAATTTTTTTAGTATCCAAATTTGTTTTTGGAACCAAAATATTTGTACCCTATTTTTTTTTCGTATCCACATTTTTTCTTACCCACAATTTTCGGACCCTAATTTAATATCGTACCCAAAAAAAAAATGGCATAATTGTTTCGAACCCAAAATTTATTTTTCGTACCCACATTTTTTTTTCGTAACCAAAATTTTCTTTCCCACAGTTTTTTTTCGTATCCAAAATTGTCGTACCCACATTTTGTTTCGTACCTATATGTCAAAAATATGGTTACGAAAATTTTTGGTACGAAAAAAAAATGTGTTTACGAAAATTTTTGGTACGAAAAGAAATGTGGGTACGAAAATTTTGGGTACGGCAAATTATGCCAAAAAATGGTTACGAAAACAAATGTATACTACTTGGGATTATTATTGACCCTGACCGTGTTATTTGCAATGATTGTGCTCCTTAATCCTAGATCAAATTTAAAGGTACATACTTTATACGAAGATAATCAAAGAGCGACAAAAACAATTATGATTTTGACTCATCTTGTGTTTAAATAAGAATGGCACTGCATACGTTTAATTTTATTTGAATAGCTATATCCATACAATTAAAATATGTTTTGAACTTAAATTTTGATTTTGTTTAATGTTTTGTTCCCTTGTCTCGCTAGACACTGGGCCCGGACCCGAATCACAGCCACTTCTACTATGATGAAAGCTGTTTCACCAAAGTAGAAGTGACTGTGATTCGGAACATATTGCCAGAGATCGTGGTAAGGTAAGATGAAGTTTGTGTCAACAATAGCTTAAGCTTAAGTGGCATGCAGATATATCGTTTTAATTCAAACCTGTGCAGTTAAATTCGACTGCATCAAACGCCTAATGCTTAAAGAGAAACTCTCGAGTATACTCAGTACTTGATGTCCTTGGAGACGATAATGAGAACGCTTTAAGAGTGGGGATCTAAATTTGGATCGTCAGATCACTACACGGACACAATTTCTACTACGCCATCAAATAATGAATAATGTATAGGCCCATTATTTGGTCATACATGCAAAATTGAGAAATCAGCTAAATAAAATAAAAGGCGTATAACGACATAATGAAAAAAAAAATAGTTGCAAATGAGATCATTTGTCATTCGACTGACTTCATGTCTTTACATTTGAATATGACAACAATACAACATTGTGATCTCAGATTTATTTCTTTATTTCTATAAATCACAACCAATCCCTTGGTCCTGTTAATTGCCAAAACATGTGAATAGGTGTATTGGAAATAACATGCCATTAAATGGTCTATGGTCCAAAAAAATATGATATCAATTAAATAATCACATTTTCAATAGCTCACAAAATCCGTTTGCAAACCTTCCCGTGAATCTTTCCCGCATTAAAGGGTCCCTATTGAATCTGTGTAATTCAATAGCATTATGTATTCATTATCAATATTTTATTTATGAATACTTCCGTATGGTAATTCGGTATTCTAACTTCAATTAGTATGATAAACACGTGATCAATACACACAACTGTTTATTGTATTATAATTGCTTTTAACAAAATGTGCACTATTGTTTAGTGTCAGGCCTTTTAAATAAATTCATACGCAATTAAATAAACGATAGTTGTCAATAACGTAGTATTGTGTTTAATATGTATTGTCACACACTGATCCAATATTAACTTAAAACTAATCCATATCAAGATAGCATTTGGAATTGAGACTGTGTGTCAGTTTTATAATACTAGTTTGTTCTTTAGTAATTTTGGTTGGCAATTGTCTTCTTTATGTTTGATGATGAATACGATTTTTTAATTACCTTGACATAAAGGATTTTTACTTCTTAAAATACTGCTTGTATTATGTGCAAAGAATAAAGAAGTCCATCGTTAGTCATTAAATTAAGGTCACAATACTTGTAAAGGGATCCTTTGGGTTTCAGCTAATATTTAGGCATGTTCTGGGCCGGAGTGTCGTCATGCTGCACTGCATTACTTTGTACTTAAAGTCTTAAAATAAAGATTCACATCGGTGCGCAAATTCTTCACTCAAGTTATTAACTTGTGAATTATTAAATTGACGTAACAAAACATTACTACAAGCATACAGATATATTTTACCCTGCATTTGGATTTTTTATTTACGCGATTTAAACGCAATTCAGACTCAAATTCATTTTTACTCAAATGCAATCTTGTCATGAGTTTACAAAACACTTTATGTTGAGAAAAGTTAAAAACATCAATGATAGTTATTTAAATAGGTCCCAAATGAATCTAAAAAAATGAATTTGGGTCAGTTTTGTAAGTTATTTAAAACCAGACGGGTCTTAAATATAGCTGACAGTATAGTTGACCGCCAGCAATATTAAAGAGGGGTAGTGATACTTCAAAATATTCTGCATTGATTAGTACATACATTTTACTCGTTACACTAAACCTAACGAGCCCACTTCAGATGTTTCCCATTTAAGTTCTTACATGTTTGTACAATGACTTAGGTAATTCAGTTATAACGGATCATATCACTCGTAACCGACTTAATCATCGTTTAAAACAAAAGAAATATTACAAGTCTATTACTATCCCCATCTTTAATATATTTGAAACGAAGTTACACTAGTACTTTAACCCTTTCTGTCCAAAACAATGTGGGCAGTAAACTATCCGCCTTCAAAATGTTTCTAGTTCAACATACAATTACTCAATTTGAAAGAAATCAGTAAACATAAGTAAGATTGCAGACATTTAGGCTCCGCAAATCCCCTCACCTATGAATTCCATTAGCTAAAATGATATTGATAAAATTCCAACACTCTTTATCATATATAATGTTGAATAAAGTACGTGTTAAGTTTCAATATCGTAATTACAGCTAAATAAGTCAAGGGCAATTCGTAATTGACATTGTTTATCACTATTAAACATAAGATACTATTTCGGTAACTATTGTTGAGAATGCTTTGTTTGTGTGTCATATCAGATAATATAAATTGTTTGAAATTTGTTCAGGAGCAAATACCAATTATACTGTTATGTTGACAAAATTGAATTTTAATTATGCTTTCTTCACGACAAAGTCAAAGACAATATTGCCATAATCACTTTATATGTATGTGTGCAATTTATATAAAACGGTTTATCAACTGGTAGCATATTGAAACTAATTAAGTTGTATATTCAAAAATATCTTTAGCTTACAAGTTTTCAATTACGGGATTTGCAATTGAAACAATCATATAAAATCCACTGATATTAGAGAAAGACAGCCGTCACTCGCAAATAAAATGTATTTTTACAAAACGATTGTGTTTTGCAATACACGTGTGTAAAACTGAGTCGATTAATGGGATTGCCCGGTCTATGGCATGTGTACATACACATTTTTTTGTCGGGAGCATGGCTTTGTTTATCATGGATCGGTGTGTTTTTAAAATTTGTAAAGGTGATTATCATGATAAGAGTGAGAGTAGCACTCCAGACTCATATCATTAAATAAAATTTCAATGTCGACATTTAGGCAAAGGCCAAATTTAAGAAATACGCTCTTAACACTTTGTCGTGTGAACAACTAGATTCATCATTAATTGATGTTTAAATTATATGACTTAAAAGATACAAATAATAAGACTGTGTTGTACAAGCAGAAATCAGTTCCCTACAACCGAGGTCAAGGTCAAAATCTTAGTTCAAATATCAAGTTTTATATACCAAACTTTTACACTGCCTGTAACATAACAGATAATAATCGGTATAAAAGTGGATATTCTAATATACCGACCTACAGAAAAAACACCACACATTAGAAAACACAGTTTCCATATTTTTGTGTATTTGTGTGTTTGTTTTTTTTAAAGCTATTGCAGATTGTTGAAGAATCATATAATTATTGTTTCCATGACTGAAACTTATATAAACTAAAACATAATCAACATTGGATGTCTATTATCAACGTTGTAATATTTCATAATTCTTTGCACGTATAAAAATAAAAGCAATTTAGGTAATAAAAACATCTTATGGTCCATAGCATATTCCTATGATATTTTAACAAAAGTGTTTAAGGTACGTGGGTATAAAGTTGAAATCTGAGCATATGTTAAACAAGTTTTTATCATTCTGAATTTCTTTCAGATAGAACACATTTTTTGTTTAAGTACGGTGAACGTGCAACTTTTAAGTACATATCGGTTAAGAAATTAAGACATCTTGTGTCAATCCGAGAGCGTGGTCGTATTACGTCAACACCAAAACAAAATGTTACCGACGCATGTACGCGTCATGTGGTGTATATGGCTATGCTTTAAACGATTTTCAGAATATAATCTAGTTTAGCTCATTGGGATTGTCGACCCGGGTACTACTTCCCCGTACCCCGGGTACTTTGAGGTATACGTCAAAGTACCCGGGTTACGGGGAAGTATACTTCAAAGTACCCGGGGTACGGGGAAGTAGTACCTGGAAAAAATTCGTAACCCAAAATTTTCGTACCCAATTTTTGTTTCGTAACCACGATGGCCCTTACGGTATGCCGTACATTTAACTTATGTTATCATTGATGATTGACACCAGAAACAAATATTAACACATGTCATAAGTAGTTTGCGAAAAGGACGGTTGTCGCAGTAAATAAAGCATTGAATATGTTTGTAGAAATGTTCAATAAATATGGATATTTTTGTAATTCCACGTTTTTTTATTGTTTTCAAGTACATCCGAAATATACTGAAAAAAATAATGTACTCATTTACTTCCAATTTTATTTGGGGGAGGGGGGCAGATTCAATCGAACAACATTTCAATTTGTTGTTGCCTAACATACATGTTAATATGCATACTCAGACATTGGACTTTGGACCGGAAAAAAGTGTAGTTTTATGAGGAATTAATATGCTTCAGAGACGTTGCACTGTTATGAAACAGGGAATTTGCACTATACAATAAGCATGATCCCTAAATCGCGGGAACAATGGTATAATTTCTACCTACCGAATGAACTAGTCAACTTGTTTTTACCCATGCAAACTAGTATAACATTCCTCCTTCCATTAACATTTTATTTTCAATAGGACACACTGATTACGCCTAAATATGTTTGGACCAAATCATTAGCAGATATCAGGCAATATAAAGAAGTGGAAATCCAGAAGCTGCAGCAGTATTTCATTTCTATCATGCACACCTTTGTGGTCCTTTATTTATGGCAAGGAACCAATTGCCAAAACGGTACAGCACGGCACAAAACGAAACAATATCTACACATAGTAGAATAAAGCTGGGGTCACCGCCTTGGAACGGTCAATGCTAAGCACTTGGGGTTTAAACAGGTTATAGAGCGCTCAACCTCACACTTGGCCCAGCAATATTCATGATACATATAAGTGTTAATTTAACCTCATAGCATTGCAACTCAAATTAAATAGCAATAGAGGGGAATAAAAACGCATTCAATTCAATTACTATTTACTTACTCAATGGGAGGAAGGAGACCAGAGCAACAGAGTTACAACTTTTTGAGGCACGATGAAATGAGATTACTATCACGCATCAACAACATCCCTTCTTTTTACAAAAAGATTTAAGAATATAGCATCATATAGTTAATATTTCAGATCAGCATCGCGCACCTTAAGGAAGAAGCAGCAATATTGGGTGTAAAGGTACTTCTGAAGCTACTTAAATTTTCAAACTGACGTCCGTAATGATGGAAAGTTAGGACTTTTTGTCAAATAATTATTATAATTATTATAAGTATTGTAATTGGGAAAATGATTTGTATTTGTCAGAAAAGCAGGTGCCTTACCTGATTATCGTCATGCCTCAAACATTCATATTACCGCACAACACATACAATCTGTTGTAAACAAAGCTAAAGATAATATTACCTATTTAAAATTCTATGTGCACAGGTAAAGGGAATTAGTGGTATAACAAATTCATGCTTTTAAATTAGCATTTCAAGAAAAGAACCTCAAACTGACACCAGGAGTTCAGCTTCGCTAAAAAAAAATAAGTATTTGTGAGGAACATTAACATGATACAGTTTCCGTTTTTAATTTAATATTGACCTGAAATATGCATAAATAAGATCTAGCGGAAGAGTTCACGCACAAATAAGCTAACAGAAGTTTGGACATCAAACGTTAGCAGATAATTACAAAAAAACGCGTTTTTCACTGGAAGAATTTGGGCAAACAATATTATAATAAATAATAAACATATTATAAATAATCTTGTAAAATAAATATAAAAAATACACTATAAGTAAATTAGATATTTGATAATCTAAAAATCCCAATAAATGAAACCTATGTCACTGTTAAACTTCTATGCCATTGCGTATGAAAACAGTTTTATGAATTGCTAAATGTAAAAATGGGACCATGGCATTTTTGACATTTATACAAACACCTTAAAAAAATAACACGCGAAACATTTAACATAAAAAAGACTGGTAGAAGAAATATGGAAAAAGCAGAGACATAAACAAAAGATATCTCATCACAATCCGAATATTCTTTGTAAAAAGCACTTGACTATAAATTTTACTCATACAAAATATGGCAATACATGCAACACCAAAATAAAAAATGATTTAAATAGTAACCCCACCTTGAAACGGTCAATCCAAAGCAAAGCAAACAAGTTTGTAAACATACCAAACCTCTCACTAAGTCCATAATTAATCCCAAAACACACATGTGTAAATACATTTACCTCGTAACATTGCGATTTAATGCAGATGGTTATTCAACAGAATACCAACTCGGTTAAATAACAATTTAATTCATTGATGGTTACATATTCAACAGACCAACATATAACAGAGACTCTGAGGATCGGTTAAGTAAATATAAATCATCTAAGTACCTTCTTGTTGATACGAGATCAAACTCATATAGTACGGATTACAGATGAGCGTAATCCAACACAGAAAGAAGCCATAAAATGGAGAAAAGTCTGTTCTAAATGTCTTCAATGCATATGCAAAAATATATATATATTATATAATTCAAAGCAGTAGTTTAATATAAATCTAAACTGATATTTACTACTTTGACGTACGCTGACAAAAAAACGAAATTGTATTCTATTGTGATACCAATTGATAAAAGTTCATCAGCATAACCAGCATGTGCCATCGTGCAGCGTTATTCATGGGACACAATGCTACAGACTTTGTATAACATTCCCAGGCGCCTTTGAGGTCGCCTTCAAGCTCGTTACAGTTCCCAAGAATATTCAGTGATGTTTCCAGGTGTCTATTCATCACTGGGTTTTCCTTGCAACACATATCCTTGCCATCGTTGGAAACCTTATTCCTTAGCTTCGAAATTGCAGTTTTTGCCTTCTCGTTTGAACCCATTTGCTTGAAAACAAGATACTGCAAATAGTAAAGGTATGGTATTGAATCGGTCACTGCACAGTCCATCCAAAGTTCTCTGTTGATTCTGTCTCTTTTGTCATCATCAGTCACTGTTCTGTACATTTCGTAGGCTAAATGCTTAGGTCCGCAATTGACTTCTAGAGGAGTATATATTACACAAGAGGCGACATGCGCTTGCACAGCTGCAGTGATTGATTTCTCAGTAATAGTTTTAACCAATTCTGGACCAGGAGTACGAAAGGTTGGTAAATGCATACTGAACTCATAAACTTCTGGAGGTAGACTTGCTTCTATGTCGAACAAAAGCTTTGCAGCGCTTTCAACCTGTCCAATCTTCAACAACAGAGATGCATATTTCAATCGAGCCGATAGTAGATCAATCTTCAATGATTTTTCGAATTGTTCGGTGAGTTCGAATGAGACTGGTAAACCCTTTTCTAAATAAGAAGATGCCTTCATTGATGCAACAAACAAATTGCCCGTGTGTGTTACAAGGTCTTTTTCTGTCAAAAGATGACGGCGAGTTTCATCCCAAACCACAGTATGGTGATCAATGATTTCATGTGACGACAAATTGAGCCTGCAGAGCTCGCAAACTTGCAACGTTATTGAAAGTAATTTATACATGTAATTTCCCAATAGATATTCTACAATCCATGTGTGATTTTCAGATCGTGTTGGTACTTTTGCCAATGACGTTCGAGATTGATCAGTTTGAGCCTTCAGTCGAAGTCCTTAATTGTCCATTGCCAGCTCTTTTAGACATTCCAGACGTGTTTCTATTAGTTCTGTCAGCATAACAATCAATTTTGGAAACTCAGCGTATTTAAGCTTTCATGAGAACAAATTGACATCCCTAATTGTATAGTAGGGACAGCAGCGACGCTTCAACCAACGCCTCAGGGTAACCAGGCAATAAATAATGCATTGTTCAAGATTGTTCTCTCGCCAGAGTTCTTTTTGAAATGTCTCAACGGTCCACAAAAGCGCAGTTTTGAAGTGAAATGTGCTCAATCGGTCTCCTAGGACGTTCTTTAACAGCTCTTTTCTCATCATTTATTTCCATAGTCACATAAACCTTTAGTTGAACAATTCCCATGTCAAACATCAATAGTCTTTCCATTGTTGGAGTTGAGAATCTAAATTCTTGGCCTGAATACACCATGTCATCAATCCAAACAAGCACATCAAATTTTACTACTTTGGACTTCACGTCAAATATCATTCTGTTCTCCCGGTCTGCAGGCCCTTGCGGCACAAAAAATGTCAAGCATTGTTTTGCTAACTCAATTGTTGATGCTTTTGGCCAGTGACCTGGTCTAAAACGATCAAACATAAACTTACATTCATTCATTAGATTTGTCCCAAAAGCCTTCACATAATCTGTCTTGTCATCAATCGTCTAGTTCTTGTTTCGTCACCCAGTCGCAGTTCGCGTAATTCAAACGTTGTTTTCAGGAACGTTTTGCCGTCGTGAATGGACACGAAATCAGACGCATCACCTCCTAACACTTTATTGTTATCCCAGTCGTCAGGATCAGCCGGACTCAACAAATGTAGTCTGCAACATTGGGGTGATGACTTTTCATTTCTCAGAACTAGAAAAGGAATGTACTCGTTTTCATCGGTTTGATCAGATTCGTTTCGAACCCCGCGAAACATTTTCTTGTGGAACATAACATCCGTATCCGAACGCATTCCAATAGTTGTCGTCCCTTCGCTCTGACTTCCGAAACTGAACACATCGTTATCGTTACCATCTCGACGTACTTGGGAAGTCAACAATAACTTGACTGTAAGATGGGTGTTTCTTCTCAACAATATGACACCCTTGGAGACACCAATATCATCGAGGACAGTCGACAGGTGGAGAGATCGAGCTTCATCCGCGTTTGCTGACATATTCTTTATGAAAGAAGCAAAACAAAATAATGAACATTTGTCGCAGTTACTTAGTTTGAAAACATATTTGCATTACATGAGATACAATAGCTTTCATGGTCGCGCTAAACGTAAATAAATCAATTGATTTACATCCATAAATATTCATTACGATTTAAAAAGCATGCATGTACTTGATTGTGTAGATATTATTGAAAACCCGTAGTATATTTGTTGATGTATATAATTTGGTACTTTACATGTTGGATTTATTTACTTTTTTAACCATTAAAAATATTTTCCATTTTACGCAAGGGAAGTAAATTACATGTATATATTCGGTTCTGTAATTTTTATTCTAGATTATCCCTCTTTGATAGTTTATTTTAAGATAGAAACTATATTAATGTTAAAGTTAATTACAGTCAACTGCGTTAAGTTTATACGACTAACAGTATTGCATTAGATATTTATATAAGTGTTTATACTTACATTTACATCGGTTAATCACTGCACTAGAAAATGCCTATTTCATTTGGCTATTAAACGTGTTAAAATATTGTTAAATGTAAAATGTCAACACTTTAATTGTTTATAAATAAATGCATCCTTAATACATTTTCCTGAATTTCTTTAATAGTTTTATTTAATATAAAAAAAAATGTGCGCCGTTTGTTGTTATTCTCAGATAATGTATGTGCATAACACGTATTTACTATTTCCAAATGATTAAGATTGTTCAGCATATCAAAATCGAAAGTAGAATTCTACTTGAACTCGTCCTTCGCCTTTACATGGTATGTTCTGTGATTGGTTATATTTCATATGCAGGTGTCACGCCGATTATGCGAATACTTTGATGACGGATTGCACTTCAATAACAGAGAACAACAAACGCCACGCGCGAGAGGTAAGTTCCTCAGTTTTTTTGTTAATTAATATACTAAAGATTAGTTTTTAAGACAAGACACATGGTCGAGTTGAAAGATGGTGTATCCTTTTGTATTGGGAAGACAAAATTTCACTGAAGAATGGTACATTTTTGCCCCAAAAATAGAAAATTCGGTCGGAAAACAGCATACACTGGATGAACAGTAACCATTTGAACAAAATAAAACTACTTAGACATATGCATGGAATTGTTTGCTATTCCAGCATGTAGAGTAATCACTGTGCTTCAAATGCTGAAGTTTTGATAGTATTCAATTGAGAATTTAGCATGCGGAATACATGTGTCTTCATGATTGTCACATCTTGTTTTGCAAATAAATACAAAATGAAAAAAGCAGAAACAATACAATCGTGCTATGTTACATTTAAACCTTATCTCAATAAAATAAATAATAACATGCTGATATTAATCTCTGAGAGGAAGTTTAAGCACAGTGATTATTCATGACATGCTATCTAATACATAATAAATGGTCGTAATACCTTCATTAGGACATAAAGATACATGCTTTAGATCAACCGTTTCGCTACAAAGAACGTTATTTAAAAATGTTTAAGCTCGTGTACTATGCGAAGATCCGGCGGTCGGGTGACTCGAAAACTGGAAAATATATGGTCATATAGACTGTACTAATCAGACATATCGAATTTTTTTCATATGTATCTTTCACATTTATACAAAATCATAATCATATTCAAGAGGGATAAAAAAATGTTTCGGTAATTCGTTTTTAATTTAAGTACACACATTTTTATTTATTGCCTTTTTACTATAACAGTATTCCATAGCGATTTCTGCATTTTTGATTCACTAAAAAGAGTGTGTTATATCTGGAAAAAAAGTGTCCAGTAATCGGGAATGAAAGTGCCATTGTCATTGAGATGATCGGTAAACGAAGTGCCCATGAAAAATGTGCATGCGATTCTTAAAACATTTGAATTTCCTCAAATACGTTAGTAAACTAAAATGTAACATGTTGTAACATTAATGGACATATATATCTTTTATTTCAAATAGTAAAAACGTTCTTGTTTTATTTCCAAGTACAATGTATGTTTATTTTGTTAAAATATGTACTGATCATCCAATTCATGCTGATTATCGATGGAATTTTATCGCTTTTTGTTATAATTCACCGTTTCTCCGCGAATTTCTTTCTTCGCAATACGAAGTGCTATACCATTAATCACCCAAACAATGTTCCGTATCTGAAACCCAAATGAACAGAACATACATGCAAAAAAGCTAAAGAATTCACCTCTCGCGCGTGGCTTTCGTTGTTCTCGGTCATCGAAGTGCCATCCGTCATCAAAGTATGCGCATACCCGGCGTGGGTGTTCCCGTGTTATATTGGACTAAAGAAAGTACGGAAAGAAGCTAATGCAGTCATGGGCGTAGCAACCCGTACGCAAAAACGCGGTTGCGTATACATTGAAAAATCGAAGTTACTTGATAACGCATCGTGCGTACACTTAAGAGAAATGTAACGCAGACACCACATTTGAGACAATATTGCGCGGAATTTTAAAACTGACTGGTGGACAACTCTTACAGCTCGTAGAGCAGGTAAGCCTGCAAAAGAGCATCCTGCTTTGAATTCATAGCCAATGAAGCCACAGATGTCGCTACGATAGATGCAGATGGCTCTCTGTTTGCGTTTTTATGACGATACTGAAAAGCGAATAATTGAGGAGTTCATAGGGATTGTTGAATGCACGGCGACCACAGGAGAGGCTTTAACGGATTCTTTTTTTGAAAACCTGTGAGTAAAGGGTGTTGAAGTTGGAAATATGCACGGGCAAGGCTATGACGGAGCTGCCAATATGTCTGGGAAGTACAGAGGTGTACAGGCAAGAATTAGGGGTTTGGTTCCAGGAGCGATATGCACTATGTGTATAAACCATGCCTGTAAGGAGCCATTGGTGAGGAATGTTATGAATACCTTACAGCACATTGCTTTTATATTTGATTATTAAGCAAAGAAATTGAAAATATTTAAAGAGCACCTTGCAAATGACGAGACTGCAAGAGGAAACATGGAAGGACACCAAAAGTTGAAGACGCTTTGTGAAATACGCTGGGCTTCGAGATCCGATGCGCTCTATACTTTCAAAGCGGCATTTTCAACTGCCCATTCATCATTAGGGGAATTAGCAACAGATCGCGGAGATCCGAAGACAGGTCCTTTTCAAGCCTCTATTGAACGATTTGACCTCATTGTTACCCTGGTCGCTAAAGAGCATGCATTGTCTGGACGGGTGCCATTGTCGAATCTTCTTTAAACGAAAGAGTGTGACCTGTTTGTAGTCGTTGAAGAATCCCGTGTTGTCATCCGTCAGATGAACGATAAAAGAAATGATTCCGATGTGTGGGATGCATTATACGACTCAGCGTTGGAATTAGCTGCATCAATAAACGTTGATCCGCCTATGCCGCAGAATGGCGCAGCTGCTCGTCAACAGAACAGGCCGAATGTTCCAGCAGCCAAACCATCTGGCTATTGGAAGCTAAATATGCACCTCCCATTCGTTGAACACCTGATGTCGGAATTAGAAACAAGACTCCTGGCAGCTGAGCCCCGGTACATAACTCAGCATTTGCTCCCAAAGGAAGCCGTTGACATAACACACGAGGTCGGTGAGGAGACTGTCCAGGCATATAAAGACGACCTTTCGGTAACAAGAGACGAGTTCAAATCCAAGATCGGAATATGGAGGACAAAATGAACGGGACAGGGCAATCCCCAGGCAGATCTCCAAGAGACTCTGAATTCAATGAACAAACACATTTACCCATGGATCTTTGCTATACTTAATATATATGGTTGCATGCCTGTGTCAACCGCTACAGCTTAGCGTTCATTCAGCACCATGCGAAGTGTACAAACATACCTAAGGAGCACAATGACAAAGCGAGAATGTCCGGATAAGGTTTGCTCAACATTTACAGGGAAAAAGAAATATCTGTAGATACTGTTTTGGACATATCTACGTGGAGTAAATAAAGAAAATGGGCATGACTTTTTCAGGACTGATCAGACAGAAACAATTACATTCAATTAGCTTTAGAAAAGATTGTGAAAACAGATAAATGGTCGTGATAGCATCAGAATCTTTCATTCCTTTTCCACAATGTTTTATAAGTTTTTCATCATAGGCAATATTGTTTTTTGGGGAGAACACAATTGTTTAAAATAAATGTCCACAGTGTTACATATTGCAATATCTAATTGATGGTGAGATTAATAAGTTGTGATCGAGTCGTCATTGAAATTTTGACACAAAAAATCAGACGGTGGCGATATCCCATTTTTCGCCCATTGTAAACAAGGGTACGGAAGATCGAGTTTCCAGCTCGGCAATCTTTCTGTCCGACGTTTAACTTTGTCATTGTGACATGGTTTATTCATGTCTCAGTCGTCACCACTGTTCTTGTGGGGGTAGCGGTCCAATGCTTTAAAATAGTGTCGTATAGTACCCGAGGAGATATCAGGTGCACATACCGCCGAAATAAAACTGAAAAACTGTTTTGCACTTTCCAATCAAAGAACTCTGACTGTGTCTCGGCGACTTCAAAATATTGTTTAAAAAAACCGAGTAAAATGCCACCAAATGGCGTCTTCTTTTTTTATCTGGGGAAGACCCACCATACCCCCTTGTCAGAGGGGGAATATCCCCTCCCACACCCTCCCCCGTCTCGTCGCTTCGAACATCGCCAATGACGTTGGCATTGGACATTGCGTACACATCATTTTCATCAAGCTACGCCCCTGGCAGTTAGTATAGATATTTGAATATTCAGATTTTTAGAACAATTTTCCATATGATATCTCGGCCGAGTTCGAAACTGGTTGCATGAGGTCAAAAACTACGTCACTATGTTAATTTAAAGAAAAAGCATACATGTATTAACACTCTAGAAGTCATATTTGTAGTAGAATCTTCATTTTTCTGATGTCAGATGTCTCAGTTGAATGGCCGTCATTTTGCTGGGCAGTTTTTGTTATATGGCTTTATTGAAACCTTGTGAACACTCTAGAAGTCAAATTGTAAGTGGAATCTTCAAAAAAACTTAGAAAAGTCAGAAATGTGTTTGAATGATAGCTTGGCCGAGTTCGAAAATGGTTATGGTTCAACGGAAAACATTGACGCCAAGGAGCAGGGCAGTTTACTTTATATGGCTATAATGAAACCTTGTAAACGGTCTAGAAGTCATATTTTTTACGGAATCTTCATGAAACTTGATCAGAACATGTGTTTTAGTTATATCTCGGCAGAGTGCGATTATGTTCTGGTCTGCTGAAAAACGTGGCCATTATGGACAGGGCAATTATCCTTATATGGCTGGTATGCGTGAGGTAAAAATCTAGGTCACTAGGTCAAATTTATAAAAGTTTGTTAACATGCTTGAAGTCACTTTTTTTCTAATTTTCCTGAAACTTTGTCAAAACATTTGTTCAAATCATATCTTAGCAGCCAAGTTACAAAAATAATGTGCCTAGAAATTACATTTTTATGATTCATAAATGTACTTTTATATTGTTGTTATCTCAACCTTCTCAGAAAAGTTGTGTTCCTTTGGGTCTCAGGTGAGCGCTGTAAGATAATACGAGATGTATTATGGGAATATTTGACATATGACCTTGATTGTTAATCTAAGGACACAGGTGTTAGGTGTTACACACGACAAGTCGCCTAAATGTGATTTTGTTATTAAAAAATCATTTCAAAATGGTCTAATAAAGGGTAGTCATGGTCAAATAACATGCTTTATGGCCATTTGAGACTTTTGACCTCTTAAGTGTGAAATTAACCTTTGAGCTAAAGACCCAGGTCTTGTGCGCAACAGGCCATTTCTACATGGTGATCATATGTGACAAGTGATTTTAAAATGACCAGTTTTGGGTCATTCGTACGTATGTATGGGCGGACTGCATTGTGTCCACCAGAAAGGTAACTTGTGTTCCATTTCAATAGTAGTTTTACTCACATATTGTATCATTTTGGTAAATCCAAGCGACTTAATAGTATGTTTGAATGCTATGATATGATGCCAGTAATGCAAACAACATAAAGGTAGAAGATATTCTTAAAGCTGTTTATTAAAAATTAATGTGTTTATATCCTTAAATGGGATTTTGGGTATTACCTTTCATGTTAAATCATAACTTTTATCTGGGAATTTCGACAAATTTGTATAATTTATTTGAAAATAAAAGCTTATTGGTTTCTCGACCGGCAATATTCAAATGAATTGCCAATAAGTTGCATTCATATATTCAAGCAAGGAACTCAATTCGTGATGTACATTAAATGTATTTTTCATTCTTAAATAAATACAATACACATATATGGAATAAAACAACATAATCATAACGACAAGGAAAATGTTTGTAGCACATGAAAATGCATGTACCGCTGAGTAAACAAACAAGTCTATTGCTAAGCATCAAACATATAATGAGTCAAATGATGTTTTAGATGTGTTAATTGTTACAAGCAATGATATAAATGCATATCTTGTCAAGATAATTTACATAATAGAATTTTTCAGTTCCAATAAAACAAATTGTATTTATAAAATATAATTTTATGTCTCAAATGCCTAAAAAACGTTATAGTGATCGCCTTGATTCATCAAAGTATATTCGAATGCATTAAAGCCTCTATAACAATCAAAATAAACGAAAATTTCGTACAATGTTTTATAAAATAAAGTTTCCCAATAAATAATCAGTGTTCCTTATAGCAATATCCAAAATTTCAACGCTAGACGTCGTCTGGTAACATGAATTTTTGTAGATACAAAATGCTTGTTTTTATTTAGTTGTGACACAATAAATTCCATTTTAATTTCCCGCAAATGTATCTATTCATACGACACAAGAACACTAAAATGGTACTATATTAGTGTTCATGTGTCGTATAAAAGATATCGTTGCGGGAAATTAAAATGGAATTAAATATAAAAAAAAAAACAAAAAAAAACGAGCATGTTGTATCAACAAATATCTATGTTACCCGTCCACATCTGGCGTTGACATTTCGGAAATTGTCATAAGGAACACTGATGTTTAATTGTTTAACTTTATTTTACGAAATATTGTACGAAATGTTCGTTGATTTTGAGTAGTAAGGGGACTTTAGGAGCATCATTAGGTAAGTTTTCGGCAGAAGACAATTGATTATTTTATATTTGGTGATTGGACAACACTATCTATTTGCAGTACTATAAATTAAATAAATAAAACTACTTGAAGCCCTAACCTAAAATATACACACAAATATCACCATCAAAATATCATGATTATTTACTTAACAATTGGTATAGTAATTACAAAATGTTGTAAACAGTTTAGTAACTGTTTTACTTAGAATGTGATGTTAAACCAGCTCATGACTAGACAATGCGGGTGTTGGCTAATTAAGAAACATATGATCCTGTGCAAGAATATAATAAAAGAAATAATAAATGACAAAAATGAAGGTGGTCTGTTTAGAATGGTAAGTATAGTTATTAGTGTATATACTATATGTGTTATGTGGTAAAATTTGTACAAGTGGGTGGTAAACATTTAGCCTACTAACAAGGAACATAAACTAAAGCATTTTGAAAACTTTAAAAATGTTCATTGTTGTTTGTGTTTTTAGATTGCAATAAATTATATTACTAAAAATTGACAAAAATATTTACATGTAAAATAAATATGGAATGATAAAAAGCGTCTTCAAATCAATCACTGACTCATCCTTCTACACAGTATACAAAGGTGTCATGTTCTGAGAAAACTGGACATAATGCTTGTGCGTAAATTGTCATCCCAGATTAGCCTGTGCAGACCGTACAGGCTAATCAGGGACGACTTTTTCCGCATTTATGGAATTTTTCGTTTAAATGATGTCTCTTCTTAGCGAAAATCCAGTTAAAGCGGAAAGTGTCGTCCCGGATTAGCCTGTGCGGACTGCACAGGCTAATCTGGGATGACACTTTACGCACAAGCATTATGCCCAGTTTTCTCAGAACAAGACACAAAGTAGACAGCTCACTATCCACTTGCTCCAATACAATCTCATAAAGAAAACAGCTAACTATCCACTTACTACAATAGTATCTCACCAAGTAAACAGCTTACTATCCACTGCTTTTAATCCTATCTCACCAAGTAAACAGATAACTATTGACTGCCTTAAATCCTATCTCACCAAGTAAACAGCTTACTATTGACTACCTTGAATCCTAACTCACCAAGTTAACACCTTACTATCCACTGTCTCAAATACTATCTCACCAAGTAAACTGCTTAATATCCACTGCCTCCAATACTATCTCACCAAGTAAACAGCTACCTATCCACTGCCTCCAATACAATCTCACCAAGTAAACATCTAACTATCCACTGCCTAAAATACAATCTCCCCAAGTAAACATCTAACTATCCACTGCCTAAAATACAATCTCACCAAGTAAACATCTAACTATCCACTGCCTGAAATATAATCTCGCCAAGTAAACATCTAACTATCCACTGCCTAAATTACAATCTCCCAAAGTAAACATCTTACTATCAACTGCCTCAAAAACTTTCTCACCAAGTAAACAGCTTACTATTCACTTTCTCCAATATTAACGCACCAAGTACACAGCTAACTATCCACTGCCTCCAATACACTCTCCCCAAGTACACTGCTTACTATCCACTTCCTCCAATACACTCTCACCAAGTAAACTGCTCACTATCCACTTCCTCCAATATTAACGCACCAAGTAAACATCTAAGCTAAACTAAATTTTGTTGAACAGCATTGTAGAACATATTCACACAAAGGCAAGTTTATTTAATTATCTAGGTGACTATATTAAAAAGTGAGTGTTTGAAGAGGATCTACTGTATACAATAACAAAAACGAAAAATGACCAGGACTTAATGTTGCACATATTAATATCATTTGATTCCTGCCCTATAAATTATATATATATAGTATGTTAATGAAATGTGACTTCCTTCTTCAACTACAGAACTAAATTCTATTTTATAAACTACTAAGCACCAGTATTATATTATTGGAATACAGGTATTGGGGATAAAAAAAAAGGACTTACTATATGACAAGAAACCTATGTAAGTATGGTATTTCGTACATACAGATAACGCAAACATGTCATTGAAATTGAAAAAATGCTGTAAAACTAGTATTTTTATTAAAATTAGGAATTCTGCACCTCATTTTACACATTAAATCATTATCAACTCCTTTCATTGGATGGTATAACGCATTTAAATTTGGAATTCAACAATCATGGTTTCATAAATGTATTACCAAAGATTATTAAAACTAATGAATGAATGAATACCAGTCAAGGAACAAGGAGGTAAGTAAGTATTGTTTGGTAAATTGATGATTAAGTCTTTTTTTTTTCATTTTAAATAATTAGTTTAATTTACTGTTAAAATGTATTCATTATTACAACAAAGCCTGAGATCATGCCATATTTACATATGAAAAGTGTATATGCACTACCTGATTTTCTAACAAATACTTCTTTACCCATTTTTAATATAATAAGCAAACATGTTTTAACTTTTATATTGATTATCAACATAAGTTACAGTACTCAAAAGGGATAAACTGATATTTAGGACAAGAAAGCCATGATGACAAAGATGTGCTCACTTCCAGGAAAACCATTTGTCGAAACCTGACCTGGGGACTTTGTTTTTGAACACGTGTGACCCAGATTCGAAGATGACCAAAGTGATAACAATTTTTTTCTAAGATTTGACCTGGTCACCTAGTTTTTGGAAGAGCAATACCCAGATTCAAGCTCATTCTATTTATTGTCAAGATAATGTTACCTGTATTAAGGTTTGTCTAAGATTTGCATTGTGACCTTGTTTATGGATACATGTGATCCATACTTGAAATTGGCCTAGATATTGTAACATTCTGACAAAATTTCATTACAAATGAGTAATAATGTGGCCTCAAGAGTTACAGCAAGGTTTTTCTTAGATTTGACCTGGTTATCTAGTTTATTGACACATTTCACCCAGATTCAAACTCGGCCTAGATATTTTCATGCTAAGCAAATTTCAGCAAAATTGGATGAAAAGATGTGGAATCTAGTGTGATAACGAGCTGAAAGTTGATGACACAAGATGAACAACGCCAGAAATAGGGTGATCAAAAGAGCTCAGGTGAGTTAAAAACAATAAAATGTGTACATAAAGATGTAAGCAAACATTTGGTACAAGGGGTCTTTAAAATTGTGTTAAACACTTGTATACTAACAAATATACAAAAGAAATCTATAATCAAAATCAAACAACTGATCAATAAATTCCATGATCAATGTGTGCAATTTATACAAAAAAATGTATATACATATATCTCAATTATTTTTGACAAAATTGTATAGGAAAATAAAAGTGTATGGGTGTAATATCAGTAAATATGACAGTTCTCCTTTGAACATATTGTGTCGAGTTCAGGGTACAATATATATTTTACGTTATATAATATGTACATAATATAACATATGAACAACATTTTATAGCAGCATTCAATGCTTGGAACAGTCATCCATTCATTATCATAAACTCTCTCACCAAATTAAAACAACATAAATATTTTTTCTGGAAAGTAAGGGGTCAAATTTATACTTTACCAAATCTATATGTAATAGTGTACATACAAATTTGAAAATGTTTGATCCTAATAGATTTCAGAAAGCATAAACGATATGCTTATTAAATTCAGAAATAGCTTAATCTTGCATGACGAAAAATATCGTCTAAGACACAATATGCACAAATGTTTCCATTATCTTTTTATTCTATTTTAATCAGTAACACCCGAAGCTTTGTTACTTTAAATTGTCCTATGAGATCATGATAACTTCCTATTCTGCCTTGAAAGCAAGAAGGGTTCCATAGAACATGCAGAGACCAATTCGAGGGCTGAACGGAAGACTGTCGTATCTCCTTCTTTATTTAATATGAGTAACGACAGTCTTCCGTTCACCCCTCGAATTGTCCACTCTATAATAACCCAGGATACATTACATGATTATTTGGAACCTCAACTTAATAAGAATGTACTGTATCAAGAATCGTTTTACTTAATGATACAAGCAGATTCGAACCAATTAGTTATTGAAATACAATCAGAAAGATATATTAGTTAAGTTTTGTGCACGAATTTCATAGGGGTCAGTTAGTTCAACACATAATTGATGATTGATTAAATGGTAAGCGAACATCATTAAATACAAGATTCACAAAATAAAATAAGTTGTAAGGACACTCGTATTGACTTTTTCATCTGTCTTTGCAAAAATAAATGAAATTTCGTAACTTACAACTTGGCTTCAACTAGGTATTTGCAATGTTATAAACCAAGTTAAAGATCATAGTACCATATCGTAGGTCTATAACAAAATCCTCTACAGTGGATTAATATAAGCGAAACTATTGTCACAAATGGCATAGAATTGTTTTTATATAAGAAAGCATACAGCCAAGAAATGGCTTAGTAAAATATTTCACCTGGAATGAAAGCATACCATTTGGTATCCATTAATAGTTTTGTTCTTAAATTTAACAAAAGGTCATGTTGCACCAAATATCCTTGTATAGTTAATTATGTAAAAAAAACACAATTACACAACATTTATAATGCCAACATTTGTTGGTCAAACTTTCGAAAGATACAAAATATTTAAAAAAAAAACTATTGTTGAAAAACAACAGAGCTTCACACTTATAACTGCAACGCAAGCATGCACAAAATGCAAAATAAAAATAACTATTCTATGGAATGGCCAATGAATTATTTCAGAGCTATTTTAATTGGTAAATTTCATCCAACTGTCTTCCCAAAAGCTCACAAACCATATGGATAGGATGAACAATTTGACTTTTTAGCATAAGGAACAGTCCTCTTGAGGCATTAAACACTGCCATAATATCATTTACACCTTTATGAGATCACAATAAAATTATTTAACAAGCAAATCGAATGTTTAAAATATCTCAAGCCTAAAAGCTAAATCGACTATTTTTTTGTGAAAAGCACAAGGGCAGTCTAAAGTTAAAGTTTAAATTAAAATAAATTTATCAGCAAAACAGATGGGTAAATGAAACTTAAGCGCACAACATAATAATTATCTTATTTGTGCTCTTGTGAAACAATAGGGTTCTTTGCTATGACAAATATTTTAACAAAATTTATTTGACAACATTCTTGATCACAAGCTTAATTTATAAATTACAAAACAAAACTTGTGTTTCTTTAATGTAATTCAAATGTGGCCAAAATTAGTAATTAATAGAAAATTTAAGAAAACAAAAATCAATTAAAATTGATGCCACCTATTTTTAAATACTGAATAAAACAACAGTAGTTCTAGAGGTCCCAGTAGTATAAGGCGCCCACCATGCTAATGATGAGCTTTCGGTTTGACCCGCACACTGGGAGCATTCTCAAAATATTTCCCAAAACAACAAGTACTGGTTCTTTCCCAGTTAACAAATAGGGAGTTACTCTATAGTATATAAAACAAAATTTTAAAAAGGCGTCTGATGCAATCAAGCTTAAATAAATAGGTTTTAACCTATTAAACTAACAGTTGTTTTGTGAAGTATTCACAACTTTAAGAGAAAAAAATGTAAATAATAGTTATTCTACAATGAAACCCACAAAAATCACCCCATGATTAAATCAAATTCCATCANACTATTATTGGCACAATGTCTGCGAGTTACTTCATCACAAATAATATATAATGGCATGCCAAGAAAAAATAACAAATATATACAAGACTAACGTCTTGGCATTATACATGTATTTGCAGCACATCTAACCCATCAAACACTATGAAAACAGACCATGTACTACAGCGTTAAATTGTTGATGCAGTGTTCAATTTCAGATGAGGTGTTCAATTTTAAATGTCTTGTTCACATTTAGATGCAGTATTTAGGGGTTTGGCCATCTTATTCTTAACTAACATGTTGTGAACATGGCTTGTACACTTACAATCTCAAACCTTCAATAAGTGAACTTCAAAGAAACAATATCAATTTACAATATTGAAGCATTAACTTAATTATTTCCTATCATTTAGATAACTACTAAGTATACACTCATAACAAATAGTTTGTTGTTGTTGTTGTTTTTTACATACATAAAAAAATTATGTCATTATCAAATCAAATTTACTGGCACTTTGAGTCTCGTACATAAATAACATATATACAAGGGCACATACGAGTGCATTTGTACTTTTTTTATACATATATAATTATATAATATAAAAAAATCCGTTATCATTATAATATTGTGCACTTGGATTTGGATTTAGTCTTCGTCTTCACTGGTGGTCCCTCATTGAATTCAAATACTCTGAAACACAATAATAAAACAAATATAAATAAAAATGTAACAGTTTTTTTCCTGGCATTCATATCATTATTTAAAACATTTAATATAACAAAACAAATGCTGTCATTGAAAGTGCTGAATGCCCCCAAAGTAGCGTTTTGACCCTAAAGTATTAATAAAATTCTTGACCTTTAAAGTTGGATTAAACATACAAATTTTATGTATTAAAAAAAAAAAGAAATTTTAATGTTCTAAATTGATATATGATTTTTCATTGCACCCAATTTTATACTGTAAGCTTTACTTTGAACAAGAAAATTAAACAAAGGGCAATAACTTTAAACAAAGGGCAATTATATATATATATAACTCCACAAATACATGTATCAAAAAAAGTTATTGTTCTTCTGCTCTGCACTCCCTCTTTAAGTCTTCTTTCATTATATGAAGTTTCATTTGAACCCCTATAATTCGTTTCGAGTTATGATCTGCACAATAAAATTGCATTGACTAATTGGGCTCTGCACACGAAAAATGCTAAGGGAAATAACTCCAAAAATACTAAAGAGTTTTAGTTATAGTTCTTGCACTATGCACTTTCCCACACTGTGGGAGCGAATTTGTAATCCGAAACCCACTCCCGAATGTTAATGTCAACACGTTAGTAATCCGAAATACACTTCCGAAGGTAAATTTTAACTCGACGTTAACCGATTCTTGCTTCTAATAAAAGTGATAATTTATTTTGTGTTGACCTTTGTCTCGGCGCGAAAAGTGTGCAGCATGTACAACGTCGCGTCATTTGCATAGAAAGCGTGCGTGTATTGAGCATTGTATAAACAAGCACACATCACGGCAGGGGATTTACGCATGTTCAGTAGCAATATTTCATCAAATCTATAAATAGACACTTATGCGGAAATTTATTTGATACTTTTGATACTTTAGAAAAATGGCAAAGTTTGTTTTAAAGAAATTATTGAGAACTTATATCGTCAATATTTACTAGAAAGTGCTTTAAAAATAGAATTTACGGGATTATCGGGTAATGAATAGAAACTTGAAAAGTAGTAAGTATGCAGTAATAGAGTCGGGTTGATACGGATGTATTGGAGAATCGTTCGAGTCGGGATTTAAGTATCTATGCGGGAAAGTTTTAAAACAATTAAAAAATATATCTTTATAAATGACTTTATAGCTGGTGGGGTTTTCTTGAAGAGTCATAACATAGCGCACCAATTACGTCTTTTTATGCTGTTTTTCTATGAGTTATTACACACCACAGAACATCAATTGA
>VMBQ01005742.1:34036-46133 GCA_007657795.1 Dreissena rostriformis
CTTAAATAAGTTTTTAGTTGACACAGAATTATGCACTTCTGTTCAAACATCGTGACTTTGATCATTGACCTAAATTTCAATAGGGATTATCTACTGTTCAAGGTCAATGCATCTGCAAAATATAAGCCCCATCGCTCAATCCTTTGATGACATATCCAACGGAAACCAATTAAACACTTAATGTCACATCGACCTTGCCATTTGAACTAGTGACCTCAATTTTAATAGGGGCCATCTACTGTCCAACGTCAATGCACATGGTATTTAAATATCAAGCCAATCGGTCCCTCCGTTCACAAGTTATTGATTGGAAACAATTTTCTTTCTTAGTGTGACAGTGACCTTGACCTTTGACCTAGTGACCCCAATTTTAATAGGGGTTATCTACTGGCACAGGCCAATGCACATGGGTAGTATCAAGCCAATTGGTCAATTTGTTCACAATTTATTGATCGGAAAAAAATTGGTCTATTGACAGACCGACCGACCGACATCCAGCAAAACAATATACCCCGACTACTTCGAAGCGGACCATTATTAATTATGTATTATTTTATCTAAATCATGTTTACAGCAATTTAAATTATGCATGCTTTTATAGATGGTAAAATGCACCAGTGTAAGCATGTGTATAATATACAATAATGATCTATTTGGTCCAGCAAATTTCATTTTGGTCTGCAAATCTTGACAGTTTTCAAATGTCTGTCACTTATTTAAGCTTTTTGAATGACACATGTAGCAGTAAGGCTTTCACCCTTTCCCACTCAGAAGCAAAGTGAAAATGGCAATATGCAACCAGCATAAAATCGGAACAGCCTGCAAGTAACTCGCAGTTTGTTCATGTTTTTATGCTGTTTGCTGCTCATCAGTACCTCAGGGTTGGAAATGAAGCCTTTAAAACTTGGATCTCATAAGAAAGATCTTGATTATTTAGTGTTTTTGTTAGAGACTGCAAACATATCAAAGTGCATATCTGAGTTGTAAAGGGTTAGTTTAAATCTTTTTATTTTAGCTTGATTGCATCGAAAGCCTTAGGCTAATTTGAAACACTCTCGAGTCCGTTTCCTGGGCACTAGAAGCAGTACATGATGTCTATGGTGGAGATCTAAAGATCTCTCCCACTGTGCGGATCGAACCCGTGACCTCCCGGTCGCTAGGCGGACACCATATCCACTACTCGACGGCGACTTCTAAAGTCTAAAGGCAGCTTGGTAAAGGGTTAAGTAGCCTACCTGCTCTTATCTGTGACAGAGTATACAAGTAGGAACCCCATTCCAGACCGCATGTACTGCTCTCGCATGGCACTGAACTCCTCCTGACCCGCAGTGTCCAGTACTGGAATAAATATTGCAAAATGTAAAAATGAGCCTCGCTATGGGAAAATAGGGTTTAATGCATGTGTGTAAAGTGTTGTTCCAGATTAGCCTGTGCAGTCTGCACAGGCTAATCAGGGACTACACTTTCCGCTTTTTGGGTAATTTTAGTTTAAAGGAAGTCTCTTCTAAGTGAAAATCCTGTTTAAGCGGAAAGTGTTGTCCCTGATTTTCCTTTGCGGAATGCACAGGCTAATCTGGGACAACACTTTACACACATGCATTAAAGCTCCATTTTCCCAGAGCGGGTCTCAAATACCTGAAAAAGGTATGCTCATTCCAACATTTACTCTTGTTTTGGTTTCTTTACCTGGGTTGATTTTGTTTCACAAACCACAAAGTGTGCTGAATGAAAATGGACTTAACCCTTTTAGCGCTGGAACCGAATTTTGAAGGCCTTTGCAAACAGTTTGGATCCAGATGAGATGCCACAGAACGTGGCGTCTCATCAGGATCCAAACTGTTTGCTATATTGATAGTGGTCTTAGAAAAAAAAAGAAGAAAATGATGATTTTAGACATTCAGCAGACAACATTTTAGCAGACGACAAATTTCCCAGCATGCAAAGGGTTAAACTATCAATTAAGAACCCGACTCTGAAACTTATAAACATTGTTTCTTCAGTGCACTGACAAGTTCCTGCATATTCTACAAATAAAGTCATTTTGCTATTATGTTTTGAACGGGTTTTGTTTTACAAATGATGGTTACAAGCTAAAAGAAATTATTCAAGGATAGCTTTGCAAATGGCCTTGATGTTTAATTTTTAAGATACATTTTACAATTGGAAATCATTTTACAACTGTGCCATGCCAATTCTCTATATATAACAACTGATTTAATTGTTACATAGTTTTGTTCGATATGTTCTACTTAAGGGGTGTTGCGGCAGTTTTGCTGATTTTTTTCCATCTAATAACTTTTGCTCAAAATTTTTATTCAAGTACTACATACAAATACTAAATGAAAAATGCAATAAAAACATAGGGTCACCGGCTTTGTTTGGATTTTATTCACCATTATATAATATGTACTTTTTCANACAAATGATGGTTACGAGCTAAAAGAAATCATTCAAGGATAGCTTTGAAAATGGCCTTGATGTTTAATTTTTAAGATACATTTTGGAATTGGAAATCATTTTACAACTGTGCCATGCCAATTTCCTATATATAACAACTGATTTAATTGTTACATAGTTTTGTTAGATATTTTCTACTTAACATCCATGTTTATCATCTTTTTTCAGAATGTCCCAATTATAAGGCCATGTTCTAGAAACAGTTTACATAATGTAGAAACAATAGCATAATAATAATGCTTAGTTCCCAGACAACATCTAATATGACTATAAAGTAGGTCAAAAGTTCTCTTAAGTTATACAGAGTACACATGAATTCATTCACAAAAAAAATACATTTTAACATATTTTTAATGGAAGTTGTCTACACGTCAGAAAGCTGTCAACAAATAGGCTTATTTGCATTTCTTTTTACTTATTAGTATGTACGTCATAGTAATATTTTAGCTTTAGAAGTACATTCCAAAGGCTTCCTAAATCATCTTGTTTTCAAAACCAGACAGCAAGAGGCCTACAAACATACTGTACAAGACATAATACTGCTTCTGTCATTTTTCTAGCCATCACTTTCTTTCTATTTTTGTAAATCTCAGTTGTATTGAAGTAAAGAAAGAAAATGAAAAGCATTCTAAATGCAATCCCAAACACCTTGACAAGATGCACTTTAGCACTTGGAAATATTATGTAAAAGTTTGATGAAAATCACATGCAAAATGTAGGGAGGAGTTGCGCACGGAAACTATTGTAATTTATTTTAAACAAAGGGCAATAACTCCTTACACTAGAGGGCAATAATGGCCCTGAATCGCTCACCTGACTTGGGACACCAATTGTCAAAGACTGGACCTGATGACATAGTTTTTACCCATCTTGACCCATATTCAAACATGACTTGGATATTGTGAAGATGGACCTTGCCTTAAAAATGTAAAGATAAATATTCTGACCAAGTTTCATCAAGATTGAGTCAGTAATGTGGCCTTGAGAGTGGTGACTAGGTTTTTTCTTAAATTTGAACTGGTGATCTAGTTTTTGAACACTAGTGACCCAAATGGTAACTTGGTCTAGACAATGTCAAAATAAACATACTGACCAAGTTTTATCAATATTAAGTAATACATTTGGTCCCTAGAGTGGTAATAAGGCTTTCCACATATTTGACCTGGTGAATTAGTTTGTTAACACAAGTGATCCAGATTCCAACTGGGCATAGACATTATCAAGATTAACATTCTGAACAAGTTTTATCAAGCTTGAGCCCCAAATGTGGCCTCTAAATTGGTAACAATATTTTTCTATTTCGACCTTGTGACCTAGTTTTGGTACACGCATGACCCAGCTTCTAGCTTGGCCTATATATTGTGCTAATAATCATTCATACCAAGTCTCATTATAAGATTGGATAAAAATGAAGCCTCTAGAGTTATAACTAGTTGCAATAATTCAACGCTCAGCTTTATAACTCAAAGCCGCAACAGCACAAATTATCAAAGGCTCTGGCAGTCTGTTTAAATGGACTAGAGTGATAACAAGCTTAAAGCTGATAATGCTGGAAGAGGAAGCCCCCACTATATTTCTCTGGACACTAAAGCCAGTGTTGTTTGCAAACATTATGTGAACAGTAAACACAACATGTATGTACCTGTCTTTTGTAAATGTTGCTTCTCAAGAAACCGATTTCACATATGTGACATTGGCCTTTAAGCAAACACCATACCGGTATTTGATGCATACAACATATCGTCTTGAAATGATGTCAATGCACTATAAAGAAATAGACTAGTGTTTTTCCCAGGCCCTTTTAGCGTGGCGATGTGCCATGCCGCCCTCCCGGATCGCCACTCTGCCCTTTTCAAAGGCAAAACTCGCCACGCGCCCTTATCGATAACATCTTTATTGCCTTATTTGTCTTCAACTTAATGATAAATGTTGTAATCACATTATAATTGATAAGCAAAAATAACCTATACAAGTTTACCCATAGCCGTTATCATTGATAAGTAATTATCTATAACAGTACTTTCATAGCTTAAAAGGAACCACGCGTATGTCTGCCCTTTTTTGCATAAACCGCGCGTTAAAATGCCCTTTTTGAATTTACTGCAACATGCCCCTTTGCCCTCCTGGGAAAAACACTATAGACGGTCACATGAACATATACTATGAATCATACCATATAAGGACTATGTACAAACTTCAAGTGTCTACTGTGATCTTTACCTTAAAGCGACCGTCATAAATGTTTCACAAAACACATCATCCAGATATTATGACCTTGACCTTTAAGTAAGGAACATGGTTGTTGCAGGCACCAAGTCGTCTTGATATAAGGATCATTTGTGCCAATTTAATTTTGAAATTCCATCATGTAGGACCAAGTTATGAACCGAACATGAAATGTCCCACTCAAACAACCAAAAACACAAACAAACACACACACAGACATGGGTAAAACTATATCCCCTTTCACCACAAAAATGAAAGAGGCAAATAAAACCATCATGAATATAATACATTCAAAAATACATTAATACTGTATAATAACTAATGCAAATATTTTCACCATGTTTTGTAACAATAACTTGAACCTTCTGCACCCAAATACGAATATCTTCCTGCATATCTTGAATATTTTGAAGCATATAGATTACGCTATAACTGCATAAAGTGACATAGTATACAGGGACTAAGTGATCTCATTACCATAAACTGGTATGTAAACTAATCCCAACTGTACTCATATTACAGTATATGCAAAGAATGTCTCTTGCAGTCCCCAACATTGTAATATGTCAATAAACTCTTACATAACCAAATGTCAACAACATTTCTGCGCCAGTAAGAAAATGCCAACCAAATAAGCTTCTTAAATAAACACTGCTCGGGATTTTAATTCTTTTGACCGGTCAAATACAACTGTTTTAAATTATATTGTTATATCAACAGTCCAATAAACTTTGTTATGGTATTTTGAATTGTTGGTCATACACATTTATAAAGCAATCGGAGAGAAACTTAATAATATACTAAAAAAAAATATATTCTGTCTAAAACTTGTCTTTGATTTGTATCTATATTTTTATTATTGCTAAAAATGGGTACATTTATTTATTCAAATACAAAACCATATCACATGATGATATTGGTGCTGTATTTCTTTTCCATTGAAAAAAACATGAAACTTGAACGAGAAGTGTTAATACTAGCTCATTACGGTTATGTTGTATAAACTTAATAGAACAAAACACTGCAAAATAATTTTTTATTATATTAATGAAAACTGATCTTAAGAAAAGTCTCTAATACAAGAGGCCTTTCATTATACAAGGCTTATAATACACAAACATCATGATGACTTTGACCAAGGATACACATTACATGCTCTGAAATGGGCTATTGAACTATGAATCATAAACCAACCTCGTTGATGATGTAAGAGTGTTTTAATGGGCATCAAGAGTCAAGATGACCTCTCAGCAGCTATCGATAACAAATTAACCTCACCGTAGTGACTCAGAGACCGTATAATCACTCAAGACTCAACCAAAGAGTTTTATGACAAGCCATTAACTGCTTACCACAAGTAACATATGAACAATGACGAATAAAGTACATTTGCAATGACTTGACATCCACTGGGTAGAGCAAGTAGCATTGTAATATAAAAGATTACACAATGACTTGAAGACTCAACCTATTTTTTTTTATTACAAGACTTTTACTGCTAAGCACACACAGGAAATGAACAATGACAAACAAAGTAATTTGACAATGACTTAACCCTTTGAGCGCTGGAACCGGATTTTGAAGGCCTTTGCAAACAGTTTGGATCCAGATGAGACGCCACAGAACATGGCGTCTCATCAGGATCCAAACTGTTTGCTATTCTGATAGTATTCTTTGAAAACAAATTGAAGAAAATGCTAATTTTAGAAATTTAGCAGACAACATTTTAGCAGACGACAAATTTCCCAGCATGCAAAGGGTTAACATCAACTGGGTAGAACAAGTAGCATTGTACTTATATTATAGATTACACAATGACTCAGGACTCCATCACAGGGCTTCTAATGACACTACGATTCAACAGGTTAGCGTGAGCTGGATTGTGATATCGTAGGAAGTTACTAAAGTAGCCGGAGTGAGTGAAGCCATTTCATCAAGTTATTGTCACGACATAGGGCTGGAGCTAGACCAATATTGGATTACATTTTTTAATGTAGTGTTTCCTTGCCTTGATTAATGTCTTCCAAAGTGACAAAAGGCAGTATATTGCTATACAGTCAGAACCACTTTAAAGCACTGTCAACATAAAATTAAATTATTTTATAAATCATTATTAGGCAATATTACTTATCAATGTTAATTTAAATTTAATTTTATTATACTGAAAGAAAAAGTCTTATTTACAAAAGTCAATATTGTCGAAGTAAGAAATTCTTTGATACAAGAAGAATATAAGATCATGACAATTTTGCTTTACTCAAGTGGCATCACCTGTTATCATAAGAAAAGAAAATATATTATAAAAAGAAACCAAACATGTTGTTATTTGTTGTTTGTTTGTTGACGATGCTGTTGTTGTTTTTAAGATTTCCATTTTATAAACACGGACTAAAAATTCTGTTTTTTAACCTTACATAAGAAAAGAAAAAATATTGTAAAAAGAAACCAAAATGTTACATTTGTACTTTTTGTTTGTTTGTTGATCTTGTTGTTGCATTTTTAAAAGATTTCTATTTTATAAACATTAGTTACGACTGCTTCTTTTATAAAACCTTATATTTTTGGTGCCAAGATTTGCATCAATTTAGTAGGCTGAGATTCAACAGGTCTTAAAGGAATGTCCCAGAGAACTGTTTAGAATATTTGCACTTAAAGAATGGTTTAGAAACCTTAAAACTGTGTTCCATTAAATATTGCCAAAGTAAATAATGAGATATATATAATAGCAAGGCCACTGTCACAGTGACCTATTAATTATGTCCATAAGCAAAAACACATATATACAAAGTCCACAACTGACATTCTGTATGGCTTCACAATCGGTCATTGAGTGACATTCTTCTTCCAAGAATGTGAGTATCAGAAATTCCTGTTAGTGTCTGCGTATAAAGCAAAAAACACACAGCAGTAGAATAGGACAGTAATAATTATCCTTGGTTAATAGAAAGTGAACATCTAATTTAAAAAAATAAAATAATAATATGTGTAAAATATAAGCCTGTTATGTGATGCCTCATGGTTGGATGTATTATTAGTCAGGGATGAAAATTAGCTTGGGCCTTAAAGTCCATGGTCTGTTAAATGTATGGAGGGCCCCTACATTTTCTAATAAAACCCATGTGATCACTAAGTATACTTGTAAACTGTATGGCGAGCCCATATTCATATGTCCACTAAGTTTTAAAAAGGTATTGAAAGAGCAAGGGTGTTGCTGTTATTGTTTTTGCATGCTGCAGCAAATAAGGATGTTATGACAGGGCATAGTGTCTGTGATTTGCAATAAAAAATTCAATTCTTGTAAATAAATTTAATTAGTTTGATCAAAGAACACACACATGCAAAACTGGTCAACATACTTCATCACATTAATCAGGCCATGATGTTGCTGAAGTTTGTATTTTTTGTCACAACCTAAAATACACAATTAATTTCCTTATCAAATAACTCATTGTTATTTCACACAATAATTATACATGTAGTTGGGGTGGCAGGTAATTCAAAACCTATTTTGACTAATGATTTAATTTCCCCCTGGTTTGTATTTTATCTTGACATCAATCAATAAGGTTTTTGCCTGGTCATACACTTGAGGAAATATAACCAGATTTCTTTACAATATTGAACATACTTGCAAACCTGTAAGACCAGGGACCAGTATCATGAATATTCTCATTTTTTTAATTCAACTTACATTAGGCTTTAAGCCCATGAGTACACATATTACAACAAAATATATTGACATATGGTATATCACGTACAGAACTTTTAAGAGAACCAAAATCAAAATCTTTGCAGAAAGTTCTAATAAAACAACAAATTTGTATACACTTTATTGTATTATATTAAATGACAAGAGCACCGCAGAGCAGATGCCAACGCTCGGCTGTGGATGCAGTGCAGTTTTTAAAAATAAAAATAAATGACCTTTGACCTTGAAGGATGACCTTAACCTTGACCTTTCTGCACTCAAAATGTGCAGCTCCATGAGATACACATGCATGCCAAATATCAAGTTGCTATCTTCAATATTGCAAAAGTTATGGCCAATGTTAAAGTTTTCCAACGACGACGACGCAGAAGGACGAGCTGGCTATGACAATACCTCAGGTTTTCTTCGAAAACAGGCGAGCTAAAAATTGGAGTTTGTTTTTTCCCCCTTCCCATCAAATTCTGTACCATCACCTTGGAATACTGTATTTAATTTACTTGCAAGTCTGCGAGACACATGTTAACCTGTAGGGAATAAGCTAGAGCTCTGCAGTTCCATTTAATAACTTGTATTAATGGGTTCCATTTGATAACTGGTAAATGTGTAGGTAATTCCAGCCGAGAAATGCAGAGTATGAAACAACATAATTATGAAACTATCTAACGGAAAATTCACATAAAAAGTTGAATTTCATAGTAGCTTGTAATTTATACTTTGTGATTAGGAGAACATTGCTGGGAATATAGGCAATATTTCACAGCAATTCATAGTAATTTGTCCTGCAATCCTGTTGTTTTGCATAATGTCATTATAGTGATGTTTTTATTTTTATATTTTTCTTCATTGGATTGTCTTTGATGAGGTTTTTCTTGCTTTCAGTAACATGTAACTACATATAACGTACAATGAACTATTATGGCTTTTTCTTACATCACTTTGATTAGAATTTCCCACAAGGCCCTTTTAAGCACAGGGCTAACGATCTAAAACTATATTTCATATCTGTTGCAACCGTATGGAATTTGTGTTACCTGGTCGGAACCGTAAATAGAAAACTTCAGCATCCAAATTGTGAAAGTTTCTAAATTTGGACACGGAACTCGGTAAGGTTTCAAGTGTTTTGGCCAATCATTGGCAACTATTTGGAACATTCGGGCGCCCATCGATATTCAGTGCATATCTTTTGAAAGCCTTTTGCCAAGATGTTTTATCCAGCCAAGCAGATTCTGTAGAATGCAAAATGTCACCAGAGTGCTCCACCAAAATCTCAAATGGGAAAGATTGCCTATCCATGCAGAAGGCACTCTCTGAAATGCCAAGACACTAGCAACGGGTTCCACAATGTTGCCAATTTTTCCAAATCCTGCAAAGACGGACAAAGACCGTTCACAAAAGCTCACCTGATTGCTCAGGTGACAATCAATAAAGTGTAAAGTGTCGTCCCTGATTAGCCTGTGGGAACTGCACAGGCTAATCTAGGAATGACACTTTACACACATGCATTAAGCCCAGTTTACCCAGAATGAGACTCATATAGTTACATTTGCATAATTACTGAGCCACGCAGACCTGATAACAATCTGCACTCACAGGGCTGTTATAAGTGTGGAAGTCATAAAATTCAACACCATTTATACCTCAAACCACATCAAGTACACATTTATGTCAAGCACTTCCACATTTGCTATTCTTGAGAAGTCTAAATCGAGGGCTGAACAGAAAACTGTCGTATCTCCTTCTTTATTTAATATGAGTTACAACAGTCTTCCGTTCACCCCTCGAAATGGTGTTTGCACTTTCCTTCCTATTGCTGATCGTTTGTGATATATAACTTGTTGAGAGTTGCGTATAAAACAGTGTTAACTTTTGAACATTTTTGTATTAGATACATTACATGTGTATTATCTGGGGGTATCCTTGACTTTATTATGAATGACATAAATAGATTTCTTTGTTTTTCTATTACATATATTGCTTTTTATTGTCTTTGCTCGAGTTTGATAATCAACAATATCAGGGTTTCCCCCTTTTAGTGAAGAGGCCTGTGCCGTTTCAGTTGTGAAGGAATAAGCATGTTTTCACCTTATTTTCACAAAACTGTGAAAAGTTCAATCCACCAGTGTGAAACATTATTATAGAAATTCAAATTAACAAATATGTGTTTTAGTTTGTCAAACCAAACAGGACACAATACTATATTGCAAATGTTTTTATGCCCCCTTCTTCGAAGAAGAGGGGGTATATTGTTTTTGGCCTGTCTGTCATTCTGTCTGTCATTCGATCTGTCTGTCCCAAAACTTTAACCTTGGTCATAACTTTTGCAATATTGAAGATAGCAACTTGATATTTGGCATGAATGTGTATCCCATGGAGCGGCACATTTTGAGTGGTGAAAGGTCAAGGTCATACTTCAAGGTCAAAGGTCATCCTTCAAGGTCAAAGGTAAAATATATGGCTTCAAAGCGCAGTAGATGGCATTGTGTTTCTGACAAACACAGCTCTTGTTTAATAAAACAAAGTTCTTTAATAATGCTTATATTGTGAAATGGGCCTTTTTGGGAGGTTAGTTACTTTCAGTGGGTTAAGAGGCCTATATAAATATTAGACAAAGTTTATGTTTGAAGGGCCAAAAATGAATAAAAAATCATGCAAACCCCAAACCTTTAAATGTCACATTTTCTTGCTGTCATAAAATGGCTTCTGTTGAATGGATATTCAAAGAAACGTGGAAATAAAAACAAAGCATGGGGTGCACAGGCTATTGAAAGGTTTGTCACTTTTCAATAAATATCAGGCAAATGAAAGAGTTAAGGTAAGACCACTGTAATTTTGTTATATAATATATCTTAACAAAAAGGACTAAGATATTAACATAATTTTAAAATTAATATTTACTTAATATATCTTAATATATTAATTTTATATTTATTTAACTATTATAACAAAACTATTTGTGCAAGAAAATGGTGATTGAAAAATTAATTGGGCCTCGCTCTGTAAGAAGGAGGTTTAATGCATGTGCGTAAAGTGTAATGTCCCAGATTAGCCAGTGCAGTCTGCACAGGCTTATCAGGGACGACACTTTCCCCTTTTATTGTATTTTTCTTTTAAGGGAAGACTCTTCTTTACGAATCTGGGATGACACTTTACACACATGCATTAAACCCCCTTTTCACAGAGCAAGGCTGAAATGAAACAATCAGAGTACAGTAGACTCTGCCAATACCGGACTCTCCGAATACCGGAAATCTCCCGATTCCGGACGGTTGTGTCAGTCCCGTATTTTCCCCTTCTATTTCTTTGTTAAAAAATGTTGAATAAACCTGACTCTTTCTAAACCGGAAACTGGACGGAAATCTCCTTGAATTTCGTAATTTTCAACGTAAAATACATTGAGTACACCGGACGGTCCAAATTCTCAAGATGCCTGAAGCGTGAAAATTACAATACCTAGTCAGCACGGCGCGCGCGGTGTCACACATTCCGCTCGCGCAATTATCGATAATCGGATTAAACATACCATAAAGGTGTCAAGTCGTTACCGCGCTATTGAAGTCCGATTAAATAATGTAAAACAAACTGTGAATGTCAATTATGATCTCGGACTTTTTCAATAAATCGTGAACTTCGTGCATGTGTAGGTTTTGACAAGATTTGCTGAGGTATCGAATGTCTTGAAAATATGACGCTGTTTTGTGTGTGTGT
>VMBQ01005742.1:46647-61987 GCA_007657795.1 Dreissena rostriformis
TTAACCCTTTGCATGCTGGGAAATTTGTCGTCTGCTAAAATGTTGTCTGCTAAATTTCTAAAATTAGCATTTTCTTTGATTTTTTTTCAAAGAATACTATCAGAATAGCAAACAGTTTGGATCCTGATGAGACGCCACGTTCTGTGGCGTCTCATCTGGATCCAAACTGTTTGCAAAGGCCTTCAAAATCCGGTTCCAGCGCTCAAAGGGTTAATGCATGTGCGTAAAGTGTAATGTCCCAGATTAGCCAAGGCAGTCTGCACAGGCTAATTAGGGACGACACTTTCCCCTTTTATTGTATTTTTCTTTTAAGGGAAGACTCTTCTTTACGAATCTGGGACGACACTTTACACACATGCATTAAACCCCCTTTTCACAGAGCAAGGCTGAAATGAAACAATCAGAGTATATGTCATCACAGTTTAATATGTTATCATACACCAAGATATGTCAAGTGTTTCATGCTTTAGCGCTTGCTACTGTGAAATAACATCTGTAACCTGTTAGCGATGACTTTTTCAAACATTTCTTCAATTTCAAATTATAACCTATTATTTTCCTAAAACTTAACAATTGTGATACCTTCTTGTAGATGAAATTACAAGCTATCGATGCAAAACAAACATAATATTCCAAGTATATAATCACCCATTGCATGTTAAATTGTTTACTTGAAGCATAATTAATTCCTAAACATGGGTGTATTATTTCAAAATATGGGTACCAGTTACATTAAATTACAACCTTCTGCCTTGCATGTTAACTGTGTTGATGATGTTATGTTAAATTTACCTGATATATTTTTGTATGCATGAGTGTTAGTCAAAAATTCTTGCAAGCCATAATGACCTATCATTATATGTGCACAGAAGGCTGATAACCCCTTCTGGGTTAACCGAAGGAACAGACAGGTCAATAGCTTTATGCCTCCTGGAATCAATAGATGCTTGGGGCATAAAACGATTAAAAGGCTTTATTGTATTTGAGGCTATATTGTGATTGAGGTTTCCGGCAACTGAATTGTGGTTGTTGTGTTGTTTGGTTTGGTTTTCAAACTAAAAAATATCATGTTGATTAAATCAAACACTTGTATAAATCTGTTGCTAAACTGCGGTTAGATTTAAGTCAAGCACAAGGATCCTGTTTGCACTTCATTGAAATACCACTTTCTTAAGTATATTTCTTTGCTCACTTCCTATTGCTGTGTGGTAACCCACCACTTAAGCGCGATGGCTTAATGACTGTAAACAACATGTATCCCTATATACATGTAATGTAGTACGAGAGGGGCTTCTTTAATCATAGAATCCTTAGAAGCCACATTTGCCCAGAAACTCTAACTAACATAATCATCAGATTGATCGTTGGAGTGAGTTTAGGCTATCAAAATGCTCACACTCATGTCATAAATAATTAGACATCTAATTGGTTCAATTGCAAAGACAGCAATAAAATATTATTCAATCAATGAGACTGTGCATTCTTAAAACAGTTATAGATAAACCTTTTTAATATGTTTAACTATTTTTCTGCATGTTGTCAACTAACAGATAATAAAGGTACATACATGTACATTGGTTTTATCTTTATGATTTCATTATTCAACTGACCAATGTCATCGTTGTCCTGATTCAAACATTTGAGGTTTGATTCTTTTGCAACAATTTTAATTCAATTCTTAATATTAACATAATTTACATTTAAAGAATAATAATTTAGTTGTATTCAACTATTCATTCATTCAAACACATAGTTGCTACAAATATATTAAATGAATAAATATTAAGCAAACATCCTATCATGACTTTTAATCCACTTCTAAGAATAACATTAAGTTGCTTAAAAAAGAAATGACCTTCATATTATTGTTCATTTGCTGGTGTGTTAATATTTGGTTATGAACCAAGGCAGTCATTAAAACACGTATATTTAAATCAGTGATTATTATTTTTTATTTTACCTTGAGCTTTTGAGAATACTTAAGTTAGTATCATTTTATTGGTTTTGCAATTATTTCGAGAACAATTGTGAGTGTATTAACCCTTTGAGCGCTGGAACCGAATTTTAAAGGCCTTTGCAAACAGTTTGGATCCAGATGAGACGCCACAGAACGTGGCGTCTCATCAGGATCCAAACTGTTTGCTATTCTGATAGCATTCTTTGAAAAGAAATCGAAGATATTGCTAATTTTATAAATTCAGCAGATGACATTTTAGCAGACAACAAATTTCCCAGCATGCAAAGGGTTAACTGCTTGAACCCTTTCCCACTCAGAAGCAATGTGAAAATGGCTATATGCAACCAGCATAAAACCAGAACAGTCTGCAAGTAACTCGCAGTCTGTTCAGCTTTATTCTGTTGGCTACTAACCAGAATCTTATGGTTGGAAATGAAACCTTTAAAACTTGAATCTATTAAAAAAAAGTCTTCAATTTAATTTGATTTTCTAAGGGACTTCTAAGGGTCAAAATGTGTTTCTGTATGGTAAAGGCTTAGAACACAAAACAAGGAAATAGTTGTACTCACTGTCAAGTCTTGCCACCTCATCATCAATCACACATTGTTTGGCATAGGAGTCCTCTATTGTTGGGTCATAGTCCGTCACAAAATAGGACTGAAAAAGTTTTAAAAAAACACATTTTGGTAGTAAAGTTTAAAGTCCATGTCCACCCAAAATAATTCAAAACAAGCTTAGGGTCATACAGAGGGACGGACAGTGGAATGCTTAATGCCTCCCACTCCCGGGGGTAATAAAAATAAAACTGGATATGTTTAACCAATTCTGTTCAAGTGGCCAGCACATTAACACATTTCTCCAGCTACATATATCATTCTGTCCACAGTTGAGGTGTTGAGACCACTTAAGTTCCATAATAAAATTCCAAACGTTTTACTGATTGGAATTTGATATAAGCTGTTTTCCGTTTGAAGCCTTTTTAATATACCATAGTCAATTGATTATATTATCCAAACACTATATTATTTGAAGTAAACAGGACATCAATCTTGAAATAAACTGTTGTTTTTTTTTGTAATAATGCTTTACATGCTGTTTTACTTGTTGTATTTATTTATATTGACAAATACAGTAATAGGTAAAAAACTCAAATGCATATCATAAATGGTATATTTAAAATGATTTTAATTTGATTTGTATGTACATGTACTTTTAAAGAATTCCAGAAAAAAATAAATTCATGTCCATCTCTTATAATGCAAACAGTATAGAGAGAAAGTCACACACATACAGATAATGAAATAGAAAGTTTCTTAGCAAAAATAACCAAAATGACGTCCATTCTATGTTTGATGTGTTATTCTTTATTCATATAATACAGTTTTCCAGTCTTAACAATATTTTTTGAAAGGACATGTCATTGAGAGCATAAAAAACATGCTTATTCATATTATTTGTGAAAGATTAATAAACAATAATTTAAACAATAAAACTAAACTCAAACTGTGTGACCTTGGCACTGAGCTCAGACTGCATAAAAATTGTCAGCCCAACCAACAAAACCAAACATTTTGAGTTGGTCCAACATTTATTGACAAAGAACTATTCCAACTGTCCGACAGATTTTTTAAAAGTCTTAATTATTTAAAAGACTGTATAAAACTAACTTTTATTGAAGAAATTCAATACAGATATGAATACAAATGTCATGTTCTAAAACTTCTTCATCTTCATGTTCAAAATAAATCAAAAGTTTTAACAGTTTGACATCACCTGTGCGTGTCACAGTGACCTCACGCATCGGTCATGAAAAAACATGCTGCAAGTAAACCTTGGGTGTTAACAATAACTTAATAAATTTGGAAATAAAGCCAAAGAATAACATGTACAAAACATAGTACTACTGGTCCAAATAAATATACTCATTAGGATCTTTAAATATTTCTGATATATCATTTTCTTCGAAATCAATATCCAGTTAATGACATCGAAATATTAACACTAATTACAATTACAACATTTAAGATATCGTATAATTGCGAAACTAAACATTAAATCAATTTGGATTTTGTTTTAATAATATGCATTTGGTCAGATCATAGTTGTTTTTAATTTAAACTAGAGTTTTGTCACTAAGGTGACGAATACCCCCACATGCCCGACAGACAGACCGACAGACAGACAAGCTCACTCCTATATACCCCCTTAAACTTCGTTTGTGGGGGTATAATAAACAATATTAAACAAATTTCTCGGTTGATTGTTGGATCATTTAATGTTATAAATGAATGTTACCAAAAACAAAAATACCTTTGAGACTGATAGCCTAAATGCGCTTTATTTTATAGGTTCCTTAATTTTTATTTTGGTCATGCAAGTTTTGGCAGGTTGTGCAACATTTTGGATCGGTTGACCTATAATCAATAGGGGTCTTCCTGTTCTTCAAAGTAGTCATCAAACCAATTTCAATGCCAACACGGTCTTTAGATACCAAACTCTTAATTTCCTGTGTTTTTACAATAATAATAGTTATCACAAATTAAACAAATATTGGCTTTGTGCAGGGATGTATAATACATCCCTGCTTTGTGTAACTTCCAATTATTTACATTTTACCTAATTCAAGTTGAGCCATTATATTTTAACATTCATGACACAGGGTTCAAAATTGATTTGCATGATTCGTCATCAATCCGAAGTCTGGGTGAATCAGAAAATGACAATAAGGATAATTCAAGACTGGAGCATTTTTCTTGTAAAACTAGTCAAAACTTTACCTGTATAAATTGTATTGTGAGAGCCGACTTGCCAACACCTCCTCCTCCTACAACGACCAGTTTATAATTCTGGTTTACATTGCTAGTATCCCCGCGATGATTTCTTGACATATTTGTCAACTTGTTTACTATCCAATTTGACACATGCGAATCTTTCAGTAGGAGTAATACTGCTAGCTTCGCTCGTGTGGTTATCCCTAATTCACTGACGCAAGAGTACCACAAGCACATAAACTCGCAATGACAACGTGTTGGCGGTAGACGCTGCATACAGTGAAGGATTTCTAGCGTGTATTTGTTTTTTCCTATTTTACGCATACCCGTGATATTTCCAACTGTTTGAACTTTAATATATTGTTTACAGTCAACAATTCAAAATGAAAATAAAAATACCTTCTTTAATTCATATAAAATAAAAATTATATATGAATCGACCATCAACACCTTGTGTGTTAATCACTGTAATGACGGTAAGGGTATGTAGAGAAAATCATATCTCTGTGCAGAGGCTTGTTATGGCTGTGCGTTTATTTTAAAACATCTACATGTACATGTTATGCAGCACGGACACACACGCATATATTTTTCCCCGATGTAGTCATTTTGGGTTAACCTCGTACAGACGGAAAGACGGACAAGCGAAACAATCAACGCCTCCTGCACCAGTAGATACCTAATATAAATATTAATGTTTATGAACTATTATAACATTATATGGCGGTATGCGTCGTTTTTGCTAAGTGATGGGCTTTGGCGATGGTACGCTAGGTCTTCAATTCATTTGAAAGCTACAATCAGCTAAAATGTTGAAATAGTGTGTGTGTTTTTGTCAGACTTTAATAAAGCGCTTGTTGAAGCAATGACACAAACAACGAATATTGTTGTTGTTGTTTTAAGATATTTTTTTTATATATATAGTTCTTCTATGTCGTGCTTAAATTAAATCTCAGAAATGTAAGTATTGTCATCATTGACACCAAATGTGCCACCAAACGCACTAGCACAACATACTTGTATGTCATTTACCGGTAATTCTTTTGAGGACATTGCTGTGTCATACCAGTAAACTAGAAAGTCGTATTTAATCATACACTGAATATACGTCTAAACGTCCACTTTAGAATCCCAGTATAAAACATTATTTTCTTTCAGCCGGGGTAGTTTAGCGGAACGACGGGCTCGATATCTATTTTTCGTCACAGGAAGTTTTGCAACAAATTAAACTACATCTCATTTAAACGTCATTCTTCTTTTGTTAATAATATCCTGTTAAGGTATTTGTTCACACATAAGGAGGCAACTCTATATCCGACGGCCTAACGTCTAAGTCGCTGACATTATTCATTACGTGGGTCGGATGTGGTCATTTATTCTGCAGTATTATTTTCAAATACATATGCATATACTAGTATAACCTTTCTAAGTGCATTTCAGAGCAATCATGTTTCCATCTTTCAACAGTTCGGTTACATACACACACACGTGTATCAATTGTAATGCTTCCATCATATTCTCGCCTTTTTCGTTCGTCCGATTTCGCATTTTAATGTCATTTAGGCTGCAAGTGTGTGGAACTAATTTCCTACATAAAAATGTACCTGTCATTCTTGATGTCCGTCGTCTACTCTTCCGTCCGTCTTGTCATCCCTCAGGCACGTTGTTTCTGCGCGATTTTTCATGAAGTTATGACATCTGTTTAATAATATGAAATTTGCCAATGAACTTTTTGTTTCCGCGATTTATCCCATGATGTAATGAAATCAATTTGTTGAAACTTTATATGCAGTGTCCTGATATGGTGGAAATAAGCAAATTTTGCTCTTTGATTACAGATTTTTCAGTGAGTCATTGGTTTTTCGTTAAAAGTTTGTCATTTTTATTGCTGTGCAATACATAAGACAGCTGCCCTACTTATGGATACATCACGTATTGTCATGTCGTATTCTTCCGCTATTGCCTTTGTTAACAGTTCATATGTCTATTTGCAACCCATAAATTGACAAAGTGCATAATTGGGAATAATTTTGCATTGTTCAAATGTATGGTACACTGAGTTTACTATGACAAAACTTCTCTAGAATGCGTTATAATCAAAACGGTTTTCAAACACAATTGCCTTAATCATTTATTACAATGACTTCGTGTGTAAAGTGAAAGTACATTATAAATCAGCCGACAAGGACGCCATTGGAGCCGACATTCTGTCCGACCAGATACCCGGAGAATGTCGAGAAACAACAGTGAATGGCAAAGTTCGTGCTCCACTGTCCGTGCACTCGGACCCATACTCGGTCGCCTTCCACGAGGGGTGTTATGACGAAATTACTGGTTGAACCGAAAGACGAGGATCCACCGGAATACATTTCCGTAAAAGTAGATAACAGCACGCAATCAATGTTCAATAACTACAATAACTGAGGCACTAAAAACATGCTTACATTTATCAAAAACATATAACTAAAAAAATGAAAACATTCCTTTTTAACTGATTTAAAAAGAGATGGTGATTTTGAATTTTAATAAATTATAACAACACGGGCTTCGTTTTTGTTACCGACAAGTTGGTCTCCATTTCTAACTATTTACTTTTCAATATAATCTCGGGTTGGGGAAGAACCAGCTTCGTGCATGATGTTGGAAAAGAATGCGTAGATGCCGTCAAACGGTGCTGTAAAGACGCTCGAAACGTTGTCAAATCCGTTTCCATAGTTACTGATCACCTTGCTGAATACGACGGTGTCATAGTGATTTAGGCCGCTGATATGGTCGGGAATTCGCGCCGAAAATCCGACGAATTCGTTTGGTGAAAAGCGCCTAAAATAGTCGACAAACAATAGACCGACGAATTTGTCATTTACCTTGTCAGCTTAATTTAACAAAAATGTGTGCAACTCCAGCTTACCAACTGGAAGTAAACTTTTAAAAATGAAAGAAACTCTTTGAGAGCATCTCAATATTCACCAAAACAATATAATAAGCTTTGAAAAGTGTCTTTTCAAATATGCGAAAGCCCGCAATGTGATTTATGCAAAATTTAACCTTTTAAATGGATATACGATTTGCAACGCAATCGTGTGCAATGAAAATATTCGTTTAATACAACTTCGTAAATCGACAAAAATAAAGCGAACAAAATATTAATACAATCCTTTAGTTTTCTGCGATTTCAAAGCCGCCAGTTCTGTCTTGAGTTCACGGTTTTTCTCTTCCAGTGACACGAGACGATGTTCCATATCCGTCACTTTCCTTAAGATCGCTTGGACAAGTGAATCAGATGAATCACATACATTGGCTAAATCACAAGCAAACCAAAAAGGTACAAACTAGAATTAAAAAGCGTATGAACTTTATCTTTTACAAGCCTTGTATGACAATAAATAGAATTTGTAATAAATATAAATGATGATTTCCTTATCATTGCCTCATATTATCAATTGGGAACGAAACTGTACGTGTCCAAAATGTCATTAAGGGTTATCTTAGGTCATGTCTTATCTTCAAAATACTGATCTAGACTCATAGTGTTATTGTAATCAATTGCAATACACTTTAAAATATTTAATAGTACATGTTTATATACTTGTATTCATGTATAAGCATATGAAATATTGGTTTATTTTTTGTAATAAAGATACATTCCATAAATTCAGGTCATTTTATTTATTATTCGTATATGTTAATCACGTTTATCAGGCTAAAATGTGTTTCTTATTTACGTAAGGCATGTTTGCAATGCCCACAGGTCTTTTGACAAAATATTTATAGATATTCGATTCGAAACGCTTGTGGTACGAATGTAATTTGCATTGTATTATATGTACATGCGGATTTTGTGCAAAGGCATCGTCGACTATCTCATATAGAACAAACGCGATAACCTGCTACCAAACGCGTAAAAGGCGTTGTAAGTTAACCGCTTTCAATGCAAATGTATACCTTGAGTGAATATGTATTGACTGCTGCAATAAATAGTTTGAAAACACCGTTTAGTTCATATTCATTTTGATGTGTCAGTAACATCACTTGTGAGCGCAATGTAACCCGTTCGAGACGAATTCAATGGGCTTAACCCATTTATGCCTAGTGGACTCTCCCACCCTTCTAAATTTGATCAATTTATTTTCAAAATTAGGGATGTCTAGTATATTTATTTCTAAATTTAGAATATTTCTTACAGAAATTCCTTTAAGCAAACAGCGCAGACCCTGATGAGACGCCGCATCATGCGGCGTCTCATCTGGGTCTACGCTGTTTGCCAAGGCCTTTTTTCTAGACGCTAGGCATAAATGGGTAAACCTTTATTTCCCCGGGGTTCCACGAAAAAAACACACATCCATTTATCAAAAACAAATTAATAATGGGGTAATCGCGTGATTTTCGCTTTTTTTGAAAAAATGTATTGACAGTAAAATTAAAATATTTTCAATGATAATTACTTTAATATTAAATAAAATCTACATGCATTGGTATATGATTGTTAAAACAAATCCACCTAATTGACAAATTGATCAGCATGAAGACACGAAACAGATTTTAAAACAAATGAATGCGTAAAAAATTCGGACTATAAACTGTATTTAGAGCTTTCGAATCAAACAGTCGGATAAGTCTTCAACAATTTTATTGTATCTATATGTACCATTTAACGTTCAACTACCGGGTTCAAATGCAATTTATCTTGTGTTTTATCTAATGCTGGATATTTAAATAATTATCAAAAGTTATGTCATAACATTTTACAATGCTTCACGTGCAATATCAGATATTCAAAGTAACGTGACACCTAAAACTATGAGTGTTTCTTTTGATCATGAAGATACCACAGTGAATTATAGTAAAAAAGATACACCGTTCACCATACTTGTCGAAAACTTCCGAAGTATTAAAAACAAAAAACTAGAATTATACCATGTGCTCTCAAGTATGGAACCCGATGTAATGATAGGAACTGAAACTCACTTGGATCCATCTATTTATGATGCTGAACTGTTCCCGTATAATACTCCAAGTGATCATATGTACAAAGTCTTTAGAAAAGAAAGAGATTTCGAAATGCTTGATAAAAAATCAGGAGGTGGAGTTATCGTTCTTGTTAAGCCAGTTTATGATTGCGAACAGTGTCCTGATCTTGATACGGATTGTGAAATTCTTTGGGTGAAAATTACTATGCCAAATAAGAAAAAGATTTTGTTTAGGGCATTTTATCGTGAACCAAAATCACCTACAGAAGCCCTACAATAGTTGAATAAATCTCTGTGTAAGATTAATAACAACGCCAAATATAAAAGCTGCATTATCAAACTTGGCGGGGATTTTAACTTAGGAGACATTAATTGAGAAAATTCAGCAGCTCCCACAGGGTCAAGGGATAAGGGACATTGTGACAGACTATGTAAAATTGTATGTGACCATTCTCTTGAACAAATTAACAATTTAGCAACTCGCGAAGGCAGAATCTTGGATTTACTCTTTACATCGCACCCAAGCACAGTGATTAAACAAACCATATGTCCTCCTATCGGCATGAGTGATCACGAAATGTTGCAGGTAACCACCTCGTGGGCGTCGGCCGCATGTAAACGCGAGAGACGTACCGTGTACCACTATGGAAAAGCTAATTGGGATGAAATCAAGTCAGATTTGAGTGATTGTCGGGAAAGTGTTTTATCCTCAGACTCATCCATCAGTGCTGATATACTCGGGAACAATTTTAAAACTGCTGTAACATCTACAATGAAAAAGAACATCCCAACTAAATCTCTTCGCAAAAAGGTAGACCTCCCCTGGATTACAAATGAACTTAGAAAACTGATGAAAAAACGTGACAAGATGCACAAAAGACTACGTACTTCACCATCAACATCTCTACGTAATACTTATACTGAAATGAAAAAGGAAGTGAAATACAGACTACGTAAAGCATACCATGAATATTTGAATAATATGTTGGACCCAGAAAAAGATGAACATTCAAAACGGTTTTGGAAATACATTAAAAGTAGGAAACAGGATGCAGCTGGGATAAGCACGCTGAAACATGAAGGCACCATAGGTGATACACCCCAGAAAAAGGCTGAAATGTTAAATAAACAGTTTACTTCAGTATTTACAAAAGAAGATCTTGACAATATTCCAAACAAAGGACCATCTACTCACAGACCCATGGAGCGAATACAAATTACCCTCCAAGGAGTCATAAACAGTGTTAAACGTTTAAATGAGAAAAAGGCAACTGGACCGGACANCTATTATCTTATTGAACATATCACTCAAAGGCAAAGCTAAAATGTCAATAGATTCTATAAAGTATTCATTCAACAAATTATCAAGTCCATGGGCTTTGTTCCGCTTGAGTAGTTTAACGGCTTTAACAATTTCTTCGACAGAGATAGGTCTATCTAGCTCCGGATAAACGTTATTCGGCAAATCAAAATTATTATGTTCATTAAAAAACTCAGATTCGTCATTTTCACAATTAAAAACATTTCCTCCTAAGTTCTTAAAAAAGTCGCGAAAAGCATCTAAAGGTATATTTCCAGATTTATTTTTTGTTTTTGTTCTAAAGTGTTTCCAAAAATCTCTCGGTTTTTTTCTTCTAAGATCCTCAATCTCATTCATTTTCCTTTTGTAACTCGCGTTTTTCTTTTTCCGAATAATACCTTTATAATGCTTTTTACGTTCACATAAAAATATACGATTTTCTTGCGACTTATCTAAATTGAACTGTCTAAGGGCATGCAAATAACTATTGCGAGCTGTTTTACAAACTGGATCAAACCAATTATTTTCATGTACAGGTGACGTACTGAAACGGACATCTTGCTTAAAATAACATTTTTTGGCAAACAAAGGATCTGCTATACTTCTCACTGTATCCGTAAAATTATTAAGCATAGTATTTACGGATTCTCTATTCAAACAATCTGTATTTTGTATAATTTCATTAAAAATTTCTAAATTATCATAAATACCAGAGCGAAAATGCTCCCGTAAATTGACATCCCACTTAAATTTAATCTCTTCATGGTCAAGTATAGTAGTAGTAACATTATTACAACACAAGGTAAAGCGCAATGGTGCATGATCGCTCCATTCATTGAAACCATCAATATAAAAATTGTTCAACTGTGACATATCGTGATCAAATGTCAGTAAATAGTCAATTACAGAACAACCGTTATGTGATAAAAACGTATGGTGTTTTGTATTAGCTAGCCGCCCATTCATAATACGCAAACCGGACGCTTTACACAAATCTAATAATTTAACACCGTGACTGTTAACTGTATGGTCCAATGAGGCCCGTCTAGAACTACAGTCGGGGATATAACAAATATTTGATCAGGTATTGTTTAAAAGATTTAAAAGATTTTGTCATAAAAAGCTGAAACTCATGTTGCTCGCTTGTATTTGTGTGCGTTTCTTTTATTGCGGGATTTGGATTTCCATCATAACATAAATTTGTATAAAAAAAAACATCACTGATTAAAAAAAATGCAGTTGCAAGTATGAGAACGTTTTTATCGTTTTGAGATACTCTTTAAGTTTTGTTTTATTTCCGTTGTAATATATGCATTAAAAGATGCACATACATGTTTTAGTAACCATTTCTTTTATAATTGTTTGAGCTGTCAAGACTCATGATTTTCAAGATAGACATCCGTCATCAATGACAAATAATTCTTAGTTTTCCAGTTATTATTGATGTACTAAGACATGTAATAATAAGATTTAAAAAAATTATTAAAGGGGATTAGTCACATATTTCTTTCTTTTGTTAAAAAAGGGGGGAATTGTCTTACAAAACTGTGATTGGCCCCAAGGAGCAAAAGCAGCTGCGTTTTTACCTACACAACGGATGCATTTGATTAGAAATAAAAGTTTAAACGCTGTCGTGTAATTCACGTTTTGCTATTTTATTACTATAGCGAGTTATGCTGATCAAGAAATGAAGATATAGTTGTTGTTTTTTTCTTGTCATTTTTACAAACAGTAAACACGTCCTTTTAAAATTAAAATAATCATGTGAACAATTCATTCGCGAAAGCAAAGATCTATAAATAAACGTATACATATTGATAGATCTTTGTCTACAGTTCGTGCCGTGCATTTTTGTCTTTAAAATGTACAAGGAGGTTGGGATTTATGTTGATTTCGGATCAAATATTTATACTTTATGACGAGTGATTCTGTCCGCTTTAATTCTTTAGTCAAAAGTTATTTAAAAGTTAAAATAATCTGTCAACATATAAAATTGTTCGTTTCCATATTTAGTATCTTAATAACAACTGCAATAACAAACAAATACTTCTTGAAGGTAGCTTTGTAAGAGACGTCATTTCCTGGTCTATTTTCATTGGTTAAAAATTTGAACAGAAATGAGGGGAAAATACAAGTCCTAGTTAAAAACAACGATTTATTTTATTTCAACAAGGAAAAGGTTTGTCGATAAATGTACCTGTAAAAGTATTTTTATATAAACTTTCACGTTTATTAAAAAAAAATAGTTCGTGTGGTTCTTTTTTTAATCTCATTCAGCAAGTATCTTTGATTAGATTTTTAGAACATGTCGCGAAAACATGTAATTTGAACCATCAGCATTTTATCAATACAAATCCTAAACACTGTAAATGTTTAAAATATCCATATATTGCTTGCATTTTTTGTTATGGAGACATTTCAATGATCAATTAAAGTTTGTCCTATAAGTGTTTTATTTTGAAATAAAAGTTTCGATTTATTTGATTTGTGACTGCATGACAATGTCATGTCCGTTTTGGAGCATATTTGGATTTTGGGGGTTATAAAGTTAAAGGAGTGAACATGTTTTACAGTACTGACTGGAACTGTCCCCATATCAAATGTCTCATCATAATCAGAGTCTAGTTTGAAATNCGCTAGAATTACACGCATATGAAACTCCTATATTTTGTTTCGATAGGGGATTTCAAAAAATATGCAAATGTGTAAATAACTCATTTTTATATGAGGCTTACCCCATGTGCAGTCTTATAGTATGCTAAGACAATACAACGGGGTACTTAACCCAATACAAAATAAATAAAAGCAAAAACAAATGAAGAAAATGTAACGAACCAAATACCATCCAGCCTAAAACTCTAGTCCAAATAATTAGACGTAAGCTACCCCGCGTGAGAAATAATAATAATCGAAAAATTCTGTACATAATAATAAGTATCGAACAGTTCCTTAAATCAACATAAACATAAGCGATAAGCATAAAGTTACCGATCAGTAAGCTCTATCGAAACGAAATATATAACTTATTCGGTAATCATAACAAATATTATGTCAGCAAATTACAATGCAACAGAGATTTAAAACATAACTAACCAAAAATCATAGTATAAATATATAAACACATAATAAATTTATCTGTACGATGTTTCTCTGTAAATGAACATAAACAGAAACGATCAGCATATAGTTACCGATCAGTAAAACCTATCGCAACGAAATATAGGACTTATTCGGTAATTAGAACAAAGGTGATGTAAGTAAATTACATAGCAACAGAGATATAAAACATAACGATACACATAGTATAAACATATAACCAAATCATAATTTACTCTTTTCGAAGAATACAGTTAAACGTAAGAATCCAAAATATAATTAACATCTGCAAAACATACTTAAATTAGTTTTTTCATATGAATTTCTCAACTATTTAAGTACGTCGGGGGTATTACTATTACACTATGAAGAAAGAGGGTTAGTAAGTTAAGTTAACTTCATATTCCCAATTCTGAATTATTAGCTGATTGTTTATGGAAATAAGAGACCTTAAACAAAATATTTTTGTCTTAAGAAACGGAAAAGTGCTTAAGTGACACATTCATTTAAAGGTTTAATGTAAACAATATTAAATTAAATCTATTTTTTTTTTTGGTGGGGGGGGGTAGTAATACATTTTTGTGAAATGTAAAAATACATTTTAAAGAAATGTAAAAAATTCGATATTTGTTAAGGTGTTTAGTGATGAACAAGATGTGGTTAAAAAAGTTATAGCCGCCTGTCGCGGGTATTGTCAATTCTAATAACTGTAAACATTCTCAATATGGTATAATAAATTGAATAGTTAATGAATTATCTCTCTGCCCAATTGTAAAGAAATCAACTGCATAATTGATGTATTCTCATTTTATTTATAAACGTATAAACTTTATAAAGTATTAATTCGTTTGTCCGTAAATCCCTAAATATGTATTAAAGCATTACAACTTTATATTTTACAGTCATTTTAACCAGCAATAAATTGTACAAAAAAAACGAAAGGTTAAAGTTTAATATTGATTGAACAGATAAAGCATGAGATCTATGACCAAACGATTAAAAAAACGTACACACACAGCAACAATTGCACACATACACGCACGCACACACACAGTCACACGCACACATGCACCCACGCAGTCGCACATACGCGCGCACAGATACACAGTCACACACACACGCACGCACGCGCGTATGCATTTACAAGCTTAAACAAAACACAAATGGCTTAACAAAAAAGTGTAAAACCCTAGGAGCTACGATACGTCACAAAGTCACACCATAACCATTTATAAAGGCCACATTCCGC
>VMBQ01005743.1:6302-30392 GCA_007657795.1 Dreissena rostriformis
TTTGATTTTTTTTCAAAGAATACTATCAGAATAGCAAACAGTTTGGATCCTGATGAGACGCCACGTTCTGTGGCGTCTCATCTGGATCCAAACTGTTTGCAAAGGCCTTCGAAATCCGGTTCCAGCGCTCAAAGGGTTAAGAAGGGTATTAAACAAAGTGAAGCGAAGTGATTTCACACAATACAACTGTTAAATGGGACTTCTGTTAAAATTGCATTACCATCTACTGGCATTTGCACCAGCAGACCAATACAGCCACAACTGTTTGCACTGAATTGTCAAGTAATGAGGTACACATCATTTTAAAATGACCCGATAATTTAAGAAAACTGATTAAATACCAGTAATTCTGTTGGTAGTTTTAAAATCAGTCTCAGACTGGCAAAAGCAAAAAAAAATCCTTAGTTCATGAATATTTACTACATAAATATTTGTATACAAAATGCATGTGCGTAAATTGTCATCCCATATTAGCCTGTGCAGTCCGCACAGGCTAATCAGGGACGACAATTTTCGCTTTGATGGAATTTTCCGTTTAAATGATGTCTCTTCTTAGCGAAAATCCAGTTTAGGCGGAAAGTGTCGTCCCTGATTAGCCTGTGCGGACTGCACAGGCTAATCTGGGATGACACTTTACGCACATGCATTTTGCCCAGTTTTCTCAGAACACGCCACATTTGATAAACAAAAGCTGTTGGTTGATATAAAGCCATGTAAAAGTGTTCGAGAAATTGAGAATACAGAGGTTATAATATATTTACAGCTGATGTGTTAATAATTAATAATTTTAGTTATTATTTTACTTTTTGTTTTTTTAATTTTAGATTGTTTACCATTGTCTAGTGCTGCAACAATATACCGGTATATCGGTATGTATCGCAATACACAATCCGCATATTGTATTGCGATACAATTTTCATCATAGCGGTACGAAAATTCTACAAAAATTCATCCACATTTCGTCCAGAAAAGCCATCCGAAATAATGATATCAAGGTAAACAAAACAAATCGGTGTTTAGTAAAAAATAAATTGTTACGTAACAATAGCATTCTAAAAAGTCTATTATACAGAGTAGCGTTGTTACATGGGAGTCCGCAAGATTCCCTTTTGCATGTCAAACTGTTAAATTTAAGATGAAGCTTATGGAAATACAAAAAAAAACAAGTGATGTGTTTGCGAAACACTATGTCCCCTTTTGAGGGATTTTAACCCATATATTTGACCTTGGACCTTGAAGGTTGACCTTAACCTTTCCCCACTCAAAATGTGCAACTCCATGAGATACACATGCATGCCAAATATCAAGTCGATATCTTCAATATTGCAAAAGCTATGACCAATGTTAAAGTTTGTGCAAACAAACAAACCAACAAACAAACAAACAGACAGGGCAAAAACAATATGTCCCCCAGTATAGACTGGGGGATATAAAAATACAATTAATTACATAATAAAAATGTAAATTGATGCTATAATAAACAGAAGTAATACTGATCAATTTTTTTTAAAGTAACAGCATGCTGATAAGTTAAACGACCGACTTTTAAACATCCACAATTCTCTTTCGGTTTATTATGCTTCTTGTCGGCTTTTATAATAGTTCTCAAAATGGCAGACGAAACTAATGCCGAATTTGACTTTATAGACAATTCCAAGGGAAAAAGTGTTGTTTGGGCATATAAAAAAAGAGTTAATTGAGTTTATAAAGCATTTTGTAAAAAAGGATAGAATTGCCAAAAGGATATAACTAGAACCTAAACATACAATACAAAAGTTATGTTCATGTAATTAAGTTGGTTTTGGTGATTAGCTGGCGAGTTATAGTACTGGTACAAGTTAGCAATATATTGCAATACGGGTTTTTGAACTGACAATATATTGCAATACGGTTTTTGGCGTATTGTTGCAGCACTACAATTGTCAAAATATTTTTCAAGTCATATTATGGTGGACAGTTAACCTATTCACACTTTTTGCTGTATGAGCTGGTTTTACAGTTATAAGTGCACATACATATGGCAGTAACTGACAACTGCCCTATTTGAATCAGCACACTTCTTTTGTGGCCTTGCCTTGAATCTAGCCCTCTTATTTGAAGGTCAGCCCTATACAAAATGAGCAAGCAAAAAAGTATATTATACTATCTTTTAAGAAAACAATATAATATTGTTGTTATGACTCAATGCATAATGGCCTTTTATTAGCCGGAATCTTCATGCTTTAAAAAAAACAACTGATAAACTGTTGGAAATATGTTTCAAGCTATTCCAAAAAGCTAGTTGCCCAGTCTCACTACCAACTTTTGAAATTGACTTGCCTGACATAAATCAACTCATCTCGGGTCAACATGCAACCACTTATTTCTATCCCTTCTTATGATAATTATAGATTGTGACTCAAAGACCCCACAATAAAGGTGCAGTGTACTTACAGCAACGTGCAGCAGCCTGCGTATAGCCTGGTTGTTCCCCGAGCCGCAGTACGCCATCCCTATCGTGTACATGCCAGACCAGCGCAGGATGGGGTCCTTGTCACGACACAGGCTGTCCACCAGCGCGTCAGCCTCCTCCATCCGCCCGTACATGGTCAGCGCGATACCGATAGCCAGACCACGCAGGATCTTCTCATGTTGAGTCTCCTGGGCGTACTGCAAGTATAGGAGGTTTGTTTAACCCATTTATGCCTAGTGGACTATCCTATCCTTCTAGATTGAATGAATTTATTTCCGATGTCTAGTATATTTATTTCTATATTTAGAATATTTCTTACAGAAATTCCTTAAAGCAAACAGCGCAGACCCTGGTTAGAGGCTGCATCATTTCGTCTTATCTGGGTCTACGCTGTTTGCCAAGGCCTTTTTTCTAGACGCTAGGCATAAATGGGTCAACCCTTTTAGGCTTTTAAACAAAAAGTGCATATAAGGAAAGTGAAGTCCCTGATTAGCCTGTGCAGACTGCACAGGCTTATCTGGGTCGACACACAACACACATGCATTGAGTCCAGTTTTCTGGTATAAAATATACACTTAATATTACTGGTTTAACCTGGTTTTACTGCTCAGATACGCATTTTGACCCGTTTGTAGTTACTTAATCAAATCAAATTCAAGACCTTTCTTACTAGATTTAAGTTTTAAAGGCTTCATTTCCAACCCTAAGTGCTGAGGAGCAGCAAACAGCATAAAACCTGAAAGTAACTCGCAGGCGGTCGATTTTTAGTGGGAAGGGTTTAGGATGCTTGTTTGTTTAAGTTTGATTTTTTGCCGTTTTTAATAGTAGTTAAGTCATATCATGGTGGTCAGTTTACCGACTCACACTTTTTCTGGGCAAGCTTGTTTACAAGTATTATCTTTACATACTTATGCTAGTAACTGACAACTGCCCTACTTGAATCAGATGAAAGGTGAGAATGGCCGTAAAAAAGGATTTCATGACAAATCCACACAGGCTATGACATGTGGCCGGAGATCCAACTTGCAATCCTCTAATTTGTAGTCCAGCGTTATACCAATTAAGAAAATCATTGCATTCTGCACAGGCTAATCAGAGACAACAATTTCTGCTTTATGGAATTTTTTATTTAAAGCAGGTCTCTTCTAAAAACAAGAGCACCGCATAGCGGTTGCCAACGCTCGGTTGTGGGTGCTTGTATTTTTTACTTTTTTACCTTTGACCTTCATTGACCTTGACCTTTTTACCACTCAAAATGTGCAGGTCGATGAGATACACATGAAAAACCAAAAAAAATAATAATAAAAAAATTGACCTTTGACCTTGACCTTTCACCACTCAAAATGTGCAACTCCATGAGATACACATGCATGCCAAATATCAAGTTGCTATCTTCAATATTGCAAAAGTTATGGCCAATGTGCAAGTTTTCGGACGCCGCGGATGGCGGACGAGCTGGCTATAACAATACCTCATGTTTTCTTCGAAGACAGCCGAGCTAAAATTTAAATACAAAAAACAACTGATGAAAGAACCAACTGGTACTTGGTATTAAATAAAGGGACAAAGGTGTACGGAGAATATATGAGGGAGGTTTAGCTATGTTGACCAACAGAACTTCCATTATATCTGGTAATGAGAAGGAAATCTTGCACAGTACACGAGACGCCAAGTGAAGCCAAAATCAGCATGGTCTATGTAACGCTCAATACTTTATAACAAATCTTTTTACACGTTTTTCAGCAAATGACAAAAAAGTCATACTGGGTGATGAAATAATTCATCATACAAAAGCGAGTTAGCTGATGTTTATAAATGGCACCATCACATGCAGTTGTTTTTTTTCCCCTTGGGAGCACCTAAGACTAGGCACAAACTTTGCTTAATAAAAGATTGGTTGGCATGAAACCAACCTAAGGTAGTGTAAGTAAACATGTTGCATAACTCTATAGTTTTAACAAAAATTCATTTTGGTCTATTTTTGTGCTTTTAAGTATGCTTAATAATAAAGCTTACATTCTGAATGAAATTTTTGGATGAATATAGAAGGAAAATAAATGCTTTTTTATAAGGGGAATGGGGCAAACTTTCAGCCAAAATCTTACCATAAAAGTTTTATTAACATCCTGAACGGCAGTTACAGATCAGAAACAAATAATTATGACCTTTGACCTTGATTTATGACTGAGGTTTGACAGAGGAGCATGGGAGTTCTTTGAAACACATTGTTTGATCAAGTGTACTTCAAATCCGAAGTTACATTAAAATCCTCCAAGAGATGTAAAAGTTAAAGTTGGACACAAAATCCGGACAGAAGGACACTCCCACACCAACAGACTATAATTATGCTCTCTTGTTAGTGCATACAAAAACTGGAAATAGCTGGAAAAGAAAACGGTCTCAATTAGATGTTTCTAAATGTGCAAATACAACTTTATTTATAACAACAGGGATTTATTAAGTAAATGCAGGGATAAAACCTGAAGAGATCGATCACCCACAGTCACATAAACTTAGCATGGCATTGTATCAGGTGTACGAGTTTATAAATATCCTGTCAGTTTTAATGCTCATAAAGAAACCTTTAAGCCTGTCAGCAAGTGGTTATATATATGGCTTGTATTAGTTATGTTCTATGCAAAAAGTAATCATCATAATTAATAAGTTTCTAAGCAACATTTTTTCATTTCATAATCATATTACACTTAAACAAGAGGGCCAAGATGGCCCTATTTTCCCTCACCTTTTTTTACAAGGCCTTGTTCATTGCTTACTTTACGCACATTCATTAAACCCCCTTTTCACAGAGCGAGGCTCATATAATTGTTTAATGCTCTGAGAAAGTTTCAGGATTAGTGGGTACAAATTGTTTTACTAATGCCACATGAAGAAAATTGGCCGGCCTAATAGCGTCCATGTTTTTCATTGACAGGATCCATATCTCCCAAAATTTTAATGTTCTGACCAAGTTACATAATAAGCAATGTGGGATAATCTCCTGTTGAGAAACTTCCTATAGCCATCAAACCGCTCCTCACTGGTCATGATGCAAAACCATTTCCACCTGGGTATCTAAGATATGCAACAATTTAAGGTGGAAGAACTTTTCACTTAAACCAGATTCGAAACTAGGTAGAGATAATGCAACCTTAATTTCATTGTTTGCCGGAGGGCTATTGATACAATGCATTACAAAAATGCATTAAGCCTTACATTTGGTAAAATATAAATAAATTACAAGGGAGACAATTGCTGTAACAAAAAGGACATGCATAACCGGTAGTTGTTCCCCTTATGTGAACAATACATTTCATTAAATATTAAACAAGATTTTTCTATGATTTGACCTAGTGACCTAGTTTCTGACCCCAGATGACCCAAATACAATCCCAATCCAGATTTTATCAAGATAAACATTCTGACCAAATTTCATAAAGATTGGATGAAAACTGTGACCTCTATTGACTACACAAGGTTTTTCTATTATTTGACCTAGTGACCTAGTTTTTGACCCCAGATGACCCAAATACAATCGCAACCCAGATTTCATCAAGATAAACATTCTGACCAAATTTCATAAAGATTGGATGAAAACTGTGACCTCTACTGTCTACACAAACAAATTGTTGAGGCACGCACGCACACACGACGGACGCCGGACATCACACGGTCACATATGCTCACCATGTCACTTCGTGACAGGTGAGCTAAAAACTAGGGCTATCACAGAAGGTGATTAATATTTCTACCATATCACAAAACTTTTTTCTAAAGACAAAAAATAGGAAATTAAGTGTTTTTTTATTTTGCTCGTATGATGAGATCACTGTATTTTTCCCTCAATGTCAGTGAGTGGTATGCATACTTACAGCGACCATGTCCTCGATGGCCTGGGCTGACTTGGTTCCTACCATCACCAATCCCATAGCTATACCAGCAGCCTCGCCTGTGGAACAAAACACAGGGTTGAAGTGGATTGTAATAACCAAGAGAAGTTACTTAGCAATGTTGTGTTCAACATTATAATTACATTAATTGTCCTTAGAATAATCAGTGCATTTAGTTTTATCGAGATCAGTGTTACATGTATCAGCAGCAGCAACAAAACAGGCCAGCCTATAACAGTATAACTAGCAGCAGCAGCAACAGCAGCAATAGCAACAACAAAACAGGCGGGTCCATCAAACTGTACCATGTCCATGATAATCACAACCGAAATCAGTATAACCTTCCCCATAATAAAAGTACCGTTAAACAAGAGATGTGTTTGTCAGAAACACAATGACCCCTATTGCGCCGCTTTGAAATAAAATTTCAATATATCATTTGGCAGGTTTAGAAATTATCTTCCTTTTAAAGCTTATTACTACCCTTGGATTGTATTTTTTTACCTTTGACCTTGAAGGTTGATCTTGACCTTTCACCACTCAAAATTTGCAGCTCCATGAGATACACATGCATGCCAAATATCAAGTTGCTATCTTCAATATTGCAAAAGTTATGGCCAAAATTAACGTTTTCGGACGGACGGACAGACAGACGGACTGACAGTTCAACTGCTATATGCCACCCTACAGGGAGCATAAAAACCCAAAATTCATTTATATTAGAAAATATCATCATCTTCTTCTCCATCTTCTTCTTCCAGTACCATCATCATTTTATATTCATCCTCGTAACCATCATCATTAACAACAGCAGCAGCAGCCATAACCAACACAAACATCGTCATTGTCACTATTGGCATGCATTTTTTTGTAATCATCATCAAACCCAATATTATAAGCAGCACCAGCAAAAGCAGTGTTATCAGAAAATAGGTCATCATCTGACAAACCATCCTCAATCATTAATTGAGCACCGTCAATCAAAAAAATTAGTCTTATTTAATATGCGGCCAGCGTAGCTCCAGACCAGCCAGCACTATTGCACAGTCTGTGGCGTGTTCTGAGAAAACTGNGTTTGCAAAAACCTTCAAAATCCGGTTCCAGCGCTCAAAGGGTTTACAGTATATGGTATCAACTTTGTTTGTTTGTAGGAACACCCAAAGTTTATGTCTACTTTAATGTGTGTATGTGAGACACAATAATCTTTACAAGTGATATTGGAACAGAAATAATAGTAATAGATTTAGATTAATAGTACCTTCAATAAACAAGAATTTATGTTTGACAAACGCCCAAATGCCAATGGTTGACGCTAGCCCATTTTCAAGACATCGACAAGGCCAAACAAGAGATGTGTTTGTCAGAAAACCAATGAAATTATTTTATTTTTTTTACCTTTGACCTTGAAGGATGACCTTGACCTTTTACTACTCAAAATGTGCAGCTCCATGATATACACATGCATGCCAAATATCAAGTTGCTATCTTCAATATTGCAAAAGTTATAACCAAGGTTAAATTTTTGTGACAGACATACAGACACANAGACAGACAGACAGACAGACAGACAGACCAAAAACAATAAAAAAGATTGGGTGATATTGAATGGTCCTTAGCAACAGTTGTGTAAATATCAAAGTATATGTTCTAGACGATTTGGTAAAATCTAGTCTTCAAAGATGCCCCAATTTTATGATTCTAAGTTGAAAGAAGATCAGGGTCAAAGTGAGGTTCGATGATATGGGCAATTATGAAACAGTCAGGGCAACAACTTTGTAAAATTTAAAAGTTTTGATGAACTGTTCTGGTAATATATACTACTGTTAAATCTACAGTGTGAGTGAGGAACAGAAAAAAACAAAAGGATAGACAGACGGTAGGATGGAAGGGGCAATCACTACGCCCCTCCCGTCTGGAGTTGTGTCATCAGGATGACCTACCTTGCCTGGCTGTTCCCATGGCAGCCAGTCCCAAACCCAGGCACCCACCGTGTCTCACCATCTGAAATACAGGGGCTAAGGTGCTGAGAAGATGAGATATTGCACACCATAAAAGTTTGTCTTGTTCTGGGAAAACTGGGCTTCATGCATGTGTGTAAAGCGTCGTTCTAGATTAGCCTGTGCAGTCTGCACAGGCTTATCAGGGACGGAACTTTCCGACAAAACTTGATTTTTTGCTATGAAGAGACGTCCTTTATACAAAAAATTACAATAAAAGCGGAAAGTGTTGTCCCTGATTAGCCTGTTCAGACAACACAAGTCCAGTTTTTCCAGAGTGAGGCCTACAAGATCAAGGGAGAAATTAACAAAGCTCCTTAGGGAAAACTTAATGATACCTCCTTACAATTAATATATCTTTATTTCAATCCGTTTTTGGATTTTGCATGGTATGATAAACAATACAATGGTGTGATGCAACATGTACAAAAGCAAGGAACAGGTAACACTGTGAATAAATTCCATAATATTCTTTGACTAGATCATGTAAAGGACATAATAAAACAGTTTTAAACAAGAAAATTATGCTAAAGTGATTCATTTATTATCCTTAGAAAGCGAAACCCATTTGATTTTGCATAGAAATGTATCTGAAACCATGCCGCAATATTTCCAAAATCATGATCTTGTCATAATTAGGAATGCAGTACAGATTTTAGTCTTCAAGATCAGTCAATCTAGTCAGCTTGGCATGGAATAATACTAATTCAAACAATCCTGAAATGAAACTTTTTTTAAATGTTAGTTGATTTTGGATTAAATTGTGTGANCCACAATATCCCCACCTTTTTTTCAAAAAGTGTGGGGATAACAATACAAGGTACAATGCAACATGCACAAAAAGCAAACAACAGGTTAAGTGCAGAAAATCAAATTCCCACAATATGTCTTTTGCTATGCCATGTGTAGGACATTATAGACAAAACAGTTTAAAACAAGAAAATATTGCTTAAGTGATTCATTTATTATCGTTTGAAAGCAAAACACACTGTATTTTAAATAGAAATTAGATCTCAAATCACATCGTCATGATGTACACAATCATGATATTGTCCAGAACATGTCGCAGTATGGACATTATTCCCTGAAAAGCACGACAAGTCAAACTCTTCTAGATGACTTAAATCTCGTTAGCTTTGCATGAAATAACAATAAAGCAAACAAATGTTTAATGTCAACTTTCTTACAAAAATTGTCAGTTTTGTATTAAATTGTGTGACAAAACTCTAGTTTTTCTTTGCGAAAATAGAATGTAAGCCGAAATAACCTTTAGAACAAAAAACTAAGTGAACGCCATTGCATACTTACATCTGAGGATGCTTCCTTTACATCATTGAGAAGATAGTCTGTTATATTTCTACCATGATTGGCGTGGATAAGACCTGAAATGGAAAGCAAATCAGTTATATCTGCTGGGACACAATAAATAAAGCTTAGAGTCATATCAGGTAATATGTGTGTTGTTGTTATTTTAACCTTTGGCTTTTGTCGTAATGGTTAGATGTTAATATGTAAATAAATAGTTCAACAGTCCAAACAATTTACAAAAAATAGACTACCCAAAAACCTAATGTTAAATTGATTTGTACATGTAATGACTAAAAAGAAATTCTCATAAAAATATTAATTATAAATAGTTTTGACATAACATATAATATAGTTGGGTTGTCATCCCCCACACGCCACATTGACACAGAATATTTTCCATGTTGTCTACACAAAATAAGAAAAGGTACCGTGATTCGGTCAATTTACTTTTATTCACACTGTATAGTTATTTAAATATTTTACACAAAAATATACTTTTCATATATAGCAACTATTTTCTAGTGTTTCTATCAAAATATTTCCACTAAATCCTTTCTCTATAAAACCAAACAATAAATATCTTTAAAAAAGATATGCGGCGTATATCCTGACTTCGAAGGAAGGAAGTAGGAAACATTATGTTTTATTTGATTCTGTATTAGAAACAAAGATGCACACTTGTTGAAAACAAACCCTTTTCTTGTTAAAGTAAAAAGGGTTTATTATTATGATAAATTGCCAGGACAGAGTTNAATTTACAAAAAAATAGACAACCCCCAAAAAATAATGTTCAATTAATTTGTAAATGTTATGACTAAACAGAAATTCTCATTAAAATATGAATTTAAAATGGTTTTGACATAACATATAATATTGTTGAGTTGTTCATCTTGCTACGAACTTATTACAAAACATAAATTATTCATAGTTTTGACATAGAAGAGAAAATATTTTTAGGTGTGAAGAATTAATGATACCATATTTTGTATCATGAACATGTTATATGAGGTAACCGTAAAGATAGGAGAATAACAATATCAATAAAGCCACACATGGAAAGAAACAACTGTAAATCAATAAAGCCCTTTAACCCTTTGAGCGCTGGAACCGGATTTTGAAGACCTTTGCAAACAGTTTGGATCCAGATGAGACGCCACAGGATGGCGTCTCATCAGGATCCAAACTGTTTGCTATTCTGATAGTGGTCTTAGAAAAAAAATCGAAGAAAATGCTAATTTTAGAAATTCAGCAGACAACATTTTAGCAGACGACAAATTTCCCAGCATGCAAAGGGTTAACCCTTTCCCACTCAGAAGCCAAGTGAAAATGGCTACATGCAATCAGCATAAAACCAGAACTGCCTGCAAGTAACTCGAAGGCTGTTCAGGTTTTATGCTGTTTGCTGCTCATCAGTATCTTAGGGTTGGAAATGAAGCCTTTCAAACTTAAATCTAGAAACAAAGTTCTTAAATTTAATTTGATGTTCTAAGCGACTACAAACGCATCAAAGTGCGTATCTGAGCAGTAAAGGTTTAAGAAACTTCCTCTTGACAATATTTCCCAAACCTAAAGCATAGAGCCCGCCGCCTTCTGAGTATGCAGAGCCCGGGCTGTTATCCTTGGGTAAGTACGTGGACATCAGGTTTAATGCCTCCTTCTCATGACCCTGAAAATACAGACAGGGAAATATTGGAGAAAACATGGAAAATGTTGGAGAACATGGGACAATGTTGGAGAACATGGGGAATGTTGGAGAATATGGGGAATGTTGGAGAATATTGCAAAATGGCTAAATGCATGTGGGAACGCTTTGTTCCTACAGTTTAAATGAGCCGTGTCATGCGAAAAAAGGTCTTATGCCATATGCGGCCAGAAAAGCTCCTGACCTGCCTGTACATTCGCTTAGTCAGTCTGGTCTGGAGCTACCCGTTCTGCTATAAAGTCATGAAAGGTGTCTTGGTCTCATTAACAGACAGGATAGCCTGTGACCAGATTGCTCGAGTGCGCAGGCTGGTCTGGAGCTACACTGAATGTATTTGGCTTAAGACCAGTTTTTGCATGATGCCGCTCATATTTGGTTATGATGTTTTTAAGGCTGGACAGAGGTACTTCCATGGGGATTTTTTCGGTAAAATACTTAACAGGGGGGATCTAAAAATATTGTTAATTTACTTAAATAATGAATATTTAGTTACTTTAAACATACATCCTTATCGAAAAAGTGTAATGCTTTAATAGCATCTAAATAGGTGTTATTCTTTTGTTTTGTATGGGACAATGGTTTTATCTTTATTTTTCTTCTTCTTTCAGAGGGGACAGGAGTCTCGTTCTGAAAAACTGTAACGTGTTGTCTCAGATCGGACTGTGCAGTCCGCACAGGCTAATCTGGGATAACACTTTACGCACATGCATTAAGCACAGTTATCCCAGAACAGGGGTTATATTTCCCATACTCCCTACCTTGTGTATGACCCCCAGGCTAGCGGTGGCTGTAAACTTTGCCCAGTTGGTAGCTCTAGCCAGCCACTCCAAGTTTTCTCTGAAAGAAAAGTCGCCACATATGAACAGCCATGTAAACCTTTCTACAACTTGTCGAATAAATTCACGTACACAATGACACTAACATGGTATTTTTTTGGAAGATGAAAGATTAAAATTTAGTTTTAACAAGCAAATTCGTTAAATTGATATCCCCTGTCTAATAAATGTTGTTAATGGATGGGTGCAAATCCAAAACAGTACAGTTCTAAAAAAAATAATTAGGTATAGGGTGAGTTATTTTATGTATTGCAATTCCTAATTCCTCATTGATATCTATACACCCATGAAGTTTCATGTTGAAATCTTGTATCGTATCTGAGATATAGCCCTGAAAAGTTGCATCATACAAAAACAACAAAGGACAATAACTCTTATTTTAGAAAGTGTAGGGTATGGTTCTTGTGCATCACACTTCTGCTCATTGATATATATACACCCATAAAGTTTCATGTTGATATCTTATAAACAGCCCTGAAAAGTTTGTGACAGACGGATCAGACAACGCCAATTCTATATCCCTTCGCATTTGGATAATAAATCAATGTTAAATTAATTTTGTTTTTATAAACCATTATTCAATGGCTACTGTGCATTACTGAAAATTGACAGCATCATTTTATGAAGAAACCCTTGACAGATGTTTGTTTACTTTGATTGTAAACTTGAAACTCATTTATTGATATCAGGTGACTTTGTTTTTTGTGTGAGCACTAGCTTCAAAAATTGATGTAAAAACTAAGCTCCGTGTCTGCGGAAATTTTAAAATTGATGCAATAAACTTTTGAGGCTACCATGTGGATAGCTGACCTTTTTTATCTTCATTTTAAAGCATATATTATATACATACAATTATTTATTTTTGCAAACAATGGTACTAACAAAGTATACAAAAATATGCATTGTAATGTTTTAAGACCTTGGTTTGTAACATTTGAATCAGTGACAACAGTGTGTGTTCTTCTATATTTAATCAATGATGTTATAAGATTACAAAATAATGACATGCTAAACTTACATAAGGTGAATAGGATATAAGTGAACTCCCATTATTATAATTGTGGACAGCATACCTGAGGAACTGGTCGGAGGTGGTCCCACAGTGCATAAAGGCGTTGGCTATCACGGTGGAGGAGTGGCACACAGAGTTCCGTACGGCGTCCTGTAATGAGACAACCATCAGGTGAGCACACACACAGTTATAATAGAATAGCTGTCTAATAAAAGTTGTCAGAAAAGTTCTCATAATGAGTCCAACTGAATTCAGAACCCAGAAGTCATATTTCATAATTGTTAATATTTCTTATTTTTGTTTTATGCAGATGTGGAAATCGGCACTGGATTAAAGTCCTGCACTGGGAATTCTTTAATAGCTCTTGTTCTGATCCTCCAAGAGAGAACAGAATAAATGAACATTTTCATTCAGAACTAAACTGCCAGAGGAAAGCTACTATCACCTGTCTGGACTAGAACAGTTCACTTCTTCTGACTTAAAACAGGGCACAGTAAACTAAACGTCCACTTGCAAAAAAGATTCTATCTCGTGCCGTCTCCAAAGTGCCCCTGTTTAGAAGCAAACCTTCCGGAATACAGGGACCACCAATCACTGTGGTAAAAATGTATAGCCTGAACCTGTGAGCCTGCAAAAGAAGCTACACTTACAGGTGGAGACTCTTCAGAATACCATATAACACAGTATTATGTGAGGTTGGAATAAGACATCAATTTGTGAATAAATTGTGTTTTTTTCAATGTTCAGTGCATAATATGCAGTTTTACATGTTGTATTTATTTAGTTTGACAATTTATAATACAAATAGATACTTGCATACATAATAGCATCATTTAAATGAATTTTACCACAAAACTGGATTTTTCATTGATTTTTTTTTTAAATGCTCATATTTAAAAATGAAACTGTGTCCATGCGGCACATGAACACAGTTTAAAAATATAGGTAAAATGATAAAAATACAATGACTGTTGATGAAAAAGTCATGGAAAATTGCTTATTAAGCTAGAAGTATAAATATTACAAAAATAAATTCAGATCAAGAAATGAATGGTTTTGTTTGAGAAAATCACCAAAATGATGTCCATTCCCAGTTTGATGTCTTATTCCAAATTCACATAATACAGTGTTCATATGCTTGATCCTTGCCTTCAGACTCCAAACATACTGTTTTGAGCGAGCAGAAGACCAAAACATAGATTTTTTCTCAGAACGTCTTGTAGACCCCAAATTTATAAAGGGCCAGTCAGCCCTTCTAATTTTCATCCATAATATCCCACTTAACACTTTCCAGCTTAAAAGCAAAGTAAAAATGGCTATATGCAACCAGTATGAAAACAGAACAGCCTGCAAGTAACTCGCAGTCTGTTCAGGTTTTATGCTGTTTGCTGCTCATCAGTATCTTACGGTTGTAAATAAAGGCTTTAAAAATTGGATCTAGTAAGAAAGAACTGCAATTTAATTTGATTTTCTATGGGACTACAAACGTGTAAAAGTGCAATCTGAATGGTTAAGGGTTAATTCAAATAGCTGGGCTGGTATTCAAACTGCCCATCCACCGGTTGACACTTGAGCCCTATACCAACCCTGTTAGTGGTGCCTGGCATGTACTCACCTTGGTGTTCTTGAGGATGAGTAGGTCAGTCTTGTTGTTTCTGATGAGGAACTGGAGGTGCAGATCTATGGTGGTGTCCCCACTCAGGATGCTGGTCAACTTGGTAAGCCGGTCTTGAAGTTGCCTCTCTGGCTCGGACTGAAACACAAACAGGGGCTTTTTTACAGTGAAAACTTATAATATAATAATAATTATAATAATAGTATAATATTATTAACAATTTTAATTTAATTTCAATGTTCAATATTCATTAGAAATGTGTCTTTTTTGTAAGTATTTGGAGGAAGGGGGAAGAGCTTGAAGTCTATTTTTTAAAACTTGATTGAATGGAAAGCTTAAAGCTCATTTTAACCAATATTCAAGTCCTTTCTGACAGTACCAGGGCCCCAACAGGAGATCATGAGAATGCTTCATATGGCGGCATTGAACCGTTATTTTTCTTTTTGAGTTATCTTTGTACATGGTTTGGTGGTGGTTTCTAAAAGTCATTTATCCTAGATTATAACTGTCTTACAAGTAATTTTTTTTTGTCAAGGAATTTTTTTCAAGGATTGTAAACACAATGAAAATTGTGCTGTAATTTGATGAGGTTTTTCTTATTCTCATTCAGTCACAACAATATTAACTTATAAAAGTAAGCAAATGAAGTTATTTCCATTATTCTTGATTTTGTAAGAAACATATACACAAACAAAGAACATATTTCTTACCAGATGTTTATATTTTGCGTCTTTTGCCTCTTTAGATGATTCAGATGTGTCCATCGATGTCCTGTACAAACAAAAGTAGTTATACATTAACTTACTGTTGCACAAATAGATTTAAATGAATTTCACAATTTGTAAAAAAACATTTGCAAGGTACAATATTTACAAAATTGTGCATGTATCAGCATTTATAATTACATACACACCATTAAATGAAAAGTCAGTTAATTATATAAATCTTTTTTACTCTTTCTTTCCCAAATGATATTTCGTTGAGATAAATATTGGAATTTCAATAGCTGCAATTTTTGGAAGTCCTGTGACAAAAATGGGAAGTAAATTACTCCCAAACATCCCTCAATGACAGCCCTGTCAGGCTGAAACAAGTTGTGACACCCTCACATCCCCTCCCCTCCAAGTAACAGTTTTACCATAGCTGCCCACACATGTTATATCAATATTTCTTGCATAGAGGACATACGTTTCTTCTCACTATCGTTTGGGGCCAAAGGCTCCTTTTAATTGAAATTGAACCCCTCAGCTGTGACTTTTCCCTTCGGAATTAAACCCAATTAGAGGACTTTTCAAGCGCAATTTTCTTTTCAAGTACTTTTCAAGGCCTGTGGTAACCCTGGAATAACATCACTGTGATCAAATATCCTGCAGGTATTCCAGGTAACTTAAACACAAAAGACAAACGTGGAGTTCGTTGGCTGATGAAAGCTTTAAATCCAGGTGGCGTTTTGGGCGCAACCAGGGGTGCTGCAGCATTTGCTTTAAACAAATGAGCCGTGCTCTGAGAAAACAGGGTTTAATGCTTGTGCATAAAGTGTCGTCAAAGATAAGCCTGTGCATTTTGCACAGGTTAAGGAGGGACAACACTTTCTGCTTAGGCTGGATTTTGGTTTAGAAGATACTTCCTTTAAATGTGAAATCCCATAAAAGCAGAAAGTGTTGTCCCTGATAACCCTGTGCAGACTGCGCCGGCTAATCTGGGATGACACTTTATGCACATGCAATAAGCCCAGTTTTCCAAGAAAGAATCTCAAACACTAAGAACAAGAGGGAGATTGCAACTTTGAGACAGACCTGGCACTATATCTAACATACCCCTCAGTGGTGTCTTCATCCTTCTCCGACTCGTCAGAAGCCTGGATGGGTTTCTTGTCTCCTGTTTCTGGGTCCTTCTCCAGGGTGGGGACAGGGGCCGCGGCCCTCAGGGGGGTCTGCACGCGCGACAGGAACTGCTGGGTGGCACTGTCGTACATGTCAAACGCTATCTGGTACGCCATCAGCACGGATTTCTGGTGGTGAGAAAATATATCACAAGTGATATACAGAAGAAGGCATTATTTCATTTATGTCTGTTCAAGTTTTGTGTCCAATCTCTAGACAATGTCAAATGCTATCAGGTATGCCATCAGCAAAACTTATGGAATGCAACTCTTTTTTTTTTAAGAATTTAGCAGATACAAATGTGGAAAAAAACAACTATTTTTATATGCATACTTTTTATTTGTATGCATGTTTCATGCTCATTAAAGCAAGAATTTTTACACTGCTAATTTATAACATTTATGATTGTATTGGTCTAGCAAATATCATTATAAACGGGCAGGTTGTGACAAGATGTCAGACTGAACAGACACTTTATTTAGTTTTGGGGAGAAGTCTGACATACCTCATCCCCTTTGACCAGTTTCTCTAACACTTCTGCCACGGACTGGGCGTCATCCAGGAATATGTAGCACTGCAATATACAACACATGAGGCTCTATTAAACATTTAATGATAACATACAGTAATACAGGCAAATATAGTTCATATCAAGATCAAAATTACAACAGTACTACATCTGGCTGACGAGGATTTCCTATTCCTTTTTAAATAAATTCTATGTGTATGAAAATAGAATCACTGCTCTAAAACATTATTCAGAAAAAAACAAAATGCATAAACATGTTTTTTTCCCTTTTTGGTTTACACTAAATGTACATCATTTCAGGCTAATTGTCACACACTCCCCACACAGAATATCTTAAAAATACACCATGGCCTTTACTACTTGTCTTTTTTCTCACTAGGCTGATGTAGAAGTTTTGTGTACAGACCAATGTAGACCTTGGTGAGTAGTACCATGTTCCATTCACTGCCTCACCTCCCCCTTCACCCAAATCAAAGGCCTTCTCTGCCACTCAACAAAACAGCCAATGGCTTGAAATTTACCAATTAGACTGAAGAAAATTCTATTTGGCTAAGCTTTCTACATAAATACTAAAGATAGTAAAATTTTGTGAAGGACATTTTCAGTCAGGAAAAGCTTCGCAATCCTTTCCTTAATTCCTCAAAGGCAATCTCTCCACAGCTTTTGTCTAACCTGACAGACGTTGATGAAGTCTGGTGTTGCAAGGCCCATGTACAACTTGGTCAGCACCCCGAGGACTGTGTTACGGAACTGGCGATGCTGGATGAGGGACATGGTCACCTTGAGGCTGTATGTCAGCATGTAGTTCACGTCCTCCTAAAATAACAAACACAATGACTCCTTTATTATAGGGATGGAAAAACTAGTCCAATATTGATTAAATGATCGACATTCAAATAGTTTGAATAGTTGAAAAGCCATTCAAATAGTCAATTTGAATTATTTCTAAAACCCAATCCGAAACAATGTATGTTTCCAAACTCAGAAACTACATATGAGTTAATACCAATCATGCAATTAAAATAAAAATTAAATTGAATAAAAACGTGAGTAATTTAATACCGATTTTGGTATTCTATGCCATCCCTAGTTTATAATCAAGCATTTTGACTAAAGTTACCCACTTTGGTTCTTTCAAAACTTCTTGAACCCTGAGGAAATTTGGAGTTTCCTCAGAAAGTTAAGGGGTCTTGGACTCCTATAAGTTTATATCTCTTACTGATGCTTAACTGATTTTTTTCCCCTTCCTTTGCAAATGGGTCTGCTGCCCATAAACATTTCTTAATTTTGTGTCTTTTAAATCTGTGTCTCGTAAAACAGTTTATATCAGCAAGTTAAGTAATAATTAAGAAAGAAGCACAGCTAAGCCAACAGAGATTTTAACTCTTGAGAACACTTCCCCAGTGAGTGGGGATTGAATCGGAGACCACTCGGCAACACTAGGCAAACATCATATCCACTTTTCCATGGCGTATAACATGTGTACAACTTACGCTTTCCAGGATGGCACGCTCAAAGATGTCAATACGCCTGGTCTCCAGAGCGATACCAACAGCCTGTTTGTACTGCTTGTCGTCGAAGCATCGCTGGAACATCCTGTTAACGATGGTCTCAAGGCGCGCGTCCACAGGCTTCCTGTCTTCATCACTCCCTTCAATGTTGCCAATGCACAGTCGGGTGTAGTGGTCAATGCATTTAGCTGTAAGAGATAAAGGCACCGTTATAATGCTGGACGTAATGTCACTTTACCACTTTTCAAACATGATGGAAGCAGTAAAGGCTATTAAGACATCATATGGGTCTTGTTCTGTGAAAACTGGGCTTAATGCATGTGCGTTAATTGTCATCCCAGATTGGCCTGTGCAGTCTGCACAGGCATATCAGGGAAAATACTTTCCGCCCCTTAACTTGATTTTCGATTAGAAGAGACTTCCTTCAAACGGAAAATTCCATAAAAGCGGAAAGTGTCGTCCCTGATTAGCCTGTGCAGACTGCATTAAGTCAATTTTCCCAGAGCCAGGCTCATATAATTCTTTGCCGCCAAAAGGGAACAGACTGTTTAGCGAATGCCCGTTAAATTTGTTGTAAAATTTTACATGTCCTTTATGTAAGTAAAGAATGTACAAGCATGGGAAATTATGGTCAAACTGCTAGCTGAATTATTCTTACATTTTTAAATACAAAAATAAGTCAACTGCTACTTATTTTGCATAAAAAAGCTGAATCCTTAACCATTGAAATCCCCGACAATATTATCAAAGTTATCACATAGAAGCAAAGAAATTAGAAGCAGAGAGTCTTACCAATGGTGGTCTCCACATACTCTGAGGTATCGTTCACATTGAACAAGTTGCCTGCCCCAAGGGCGTACGTCAGGGAGTCTTCAAATGAGCCCAGGTGGTAGTACACCTTGGATGCTACAAGGGCAGCTAACTCTTTCTGCTTGAAGAATGGGTCCTCATACAGAACCTCACTGAAAATGTTAAGTAGTATTTTATGAAATTTTCCAAAATTATGGAGACCCTGAAGAAAATTAGAATCCCTGCTTAAAATTGTAAAAACTTATATATTTAAAAAAAAATATAAGTTATTTCAGCACTCAAATTATACAAACATGTTCTTCATTAATACACATGGATTAAAAAGTAAATAACATACATTTTGTCGATGGATTCCGAGATTTCAGCCCAGAAAAAATCCACAATTTTGTTCAACTTTTCCAAAGCAAACACCTGAAAACATAAGCATGGTACTGTTATAATAAATGAATGAAGCAATGAGCAATTAAATTCCTACCAACCAATTCAAACCAACCTTTTGAAAAATGTAATTTCTTTCACCTCACTTGTATTTTTGTAATCAAAATGTAGAGAAAGGATATTTTTTGTAAATTTTAAAATTTCTGCACAACTGTGTTGATTTAAAGAAAAAATAACTATGTGATATGATAATAATATTACAGTATGGAAAGATCTTGGATAACAAAATGTACAGGGTGCTGCTGAAAAGGGGCAGGGTTGAAAGCCAGACAAGTCTGGTTACATTTTCAGGACATATGAGCAGGTAGACGTATGACTGAGTTTTTACGGTAGACAAAAGTCATAGAATTGCTTTGTCAAATACTTCTAAATTATGCTTTTAAGCATAATCTTCATTGGCAATTAAATATTTGCAAAAATGACTTAAGTTTCTCACTACATCTTTCTCCAATCCAGTTTAAGTTTGAATGTTTGCTGAGCTATGAGTCCAACTTTATAGTTTGGTAAGATACAGTAAAACCTTTTAAACCCTTTCCCACTCAGAAGCAAAGTGAAAATGGCTAAATTCAACCAGGATTGAACCAGAACAAATTGCGGGTAACTCGCAGTCTGTTTAGGTTTAATGCTGTTTGCTGCTCTTTAGTATCTTTGGATTGGAAATGAAGGCTTTAAAACTTGAATCTAGTAAGAAGTCATTAATTAATTTGATTTTCTAAGGAACTACAAACGCATTACAGGACTTTGTTTCTCGATTTGGGGAAAGGGCCTGTCCTTCCATTTTAGGGGAAAAAATATCAACAAAACTGAGAAAGGGGAAACAAATTGTCAAGGTAGTATAAGGCCTTTGCTAAAGAAGGAAAAAAAGACCTGCGTTAAATGCGTATCTAAGCGGTAAAGGGTTAAGTAAGGAAGCCTACCTTGAGCTGTGGTTCTGGTTCGTCGAGCAAGGACAGCACCCCCGCTGAAAACAGAATAATGACAAGTGGAAGTAACAGAATATTAACAGCGCTTTTTTTTGCCCAGTTGGGAAAAGTACCGTTACCGTACCAATTGGGAAAAATTAGCTTGAAAAACTCTTTAATTGTGAAAATTCGCGTCATGAAATCTTCAGATTGGGAATTATGGGTCTTTTTAATAGCTTGGTATAAATTGCACAAACCAATTCAATTATTCATTTACATACATTTTGGCTTGAGAAGTTCAGTTTCAGTGCTCATTTTATTTGTTCACTTGCAGATAATTCACTTTTGGAGCAAAATTGACAAAATGTTCCTTCCTTTTGATAATTTTTCAGACAGCAATTGGTAATTTTGTAGTTTTTCCTAAAATTGGGAAAGTACCGGTACCTTTTACGGGTACTGTAAAAAAGAAGTAAAAAATCGCTGAACTATATACTGGTTTACAATACTTTTTTTAAATAAAAAAAAATAAAAAAATATTTGTTTTTGGAATGAATTGCTGTGAACTGAATTAAAAGGTGTAAATATTTATTATTAAAAACATAAGTTTGTTTGTGTGTTTTTTTTTAAATAAATCTTTACAATTGATTAATTCCATAATACATTTTTTGAAAGTTTTACAGCTGATTTTTAGACAGTACATTTGGATATTCTAAAGATTTACAGTTGTTGACAAGGGAGAGCACTATTATGCCCAATGGTCAGAAACATTGTACATGCTGCATTCAATCTTAATTTAAATTAGCTTATCTATTGGTATTTGTAATAAAACAAGACTGGCGCCACATGCTTTACTGGATTCACGCATATTGAATAGGAATACCCCTGTCTGGATTGGACATCAAATAGAATCATATCCCACATTTGACTTTATGACATAGTGTGCAAGGTGTACAGGCCTTTGTCTAGGAATTTTGTCAGGCACAGCGGCAATGCTGCTAGGGGGTTGATGAAGAAGGGGCGTGTGCCCTATGGTCCGATGATTTTTTAGAAACTTTCTTTATATCAAAGTCTACACTACTTCAGAGCTATTAAACCACAAACATTTCATTTCTTATAGGATTCAAGCAGTTTGCTGGATCAACAGCAATATCAAAACAATAAAGTGTTTTGTTGCATCAAGTGTTATATACATATGTTAAATAATGTTAAATGAAACTAGACATTATTCTATGTAGTTATTTTCAAATGTGAATAGTTGAATTTGTAATCCAAAATGCATTGTTAACTTATTCGATGTACAAATAAATAGTTCCTTATGTATTTTGAGTAAATCCTTTGTCTGTTTAAAAGTGTGTGAAAATTATACATGTACTTCATGTACCAGCGTGGTTAAAAAAATGTTCATGAAATCCTTAAAGCATTTATGTTATTATTGGCAAAAATTACTTTGAAAACTGAACGTGGTTTGTGCTTATTGAGCAATATGGAATGAAGTGGAATATTTTATTTTGATGTAATGCCACAAGTTCAAATTTCATGGGATGTCCTTGAACAAGTCTGGCATGTATGAAATGATTTAATGAATTGAAGTGCCATGATCTTGTCAAAGTTATGGTCAAATGTTTTGAAATTTAAGCATGTGGGTGTTTCAGATAAAGAAAGGATTTAAATATTAGGAGGTAAAGCTTACTGTGCAAACCGCAACAAATTACGGCAACCTATTATGTACATCATTGTAAAGTTTGTTTAAGATCTTCAGATTTGGTACGGAGTTAAATGTCTTTATAGAAGTTTGAGAAATATCATAATCATACCTGGATACCTGGATGGTAGGGCCATAATTTTAGCGGTTAAGCTATCTTGGCCCATCTGATGAATGTCTTCTTATAGGTTTCTCACAACATATATTATTAATTAATTTCATTGTGCGCATAAAATGACGGTACAAATTTTTTAGCATTCCAATTTACCTTGTTATGTCGGGTTTTAAAAAGATTTACATTGTTTGAAGAAATAGTTTCTTCACTCAGACTGTTCCAAAATGAAATAGTTCTAATTGAGAAAGAATTCAATCTGATGTTCTTCTTGCACTTTGGTGTTTGGAGTTTCAAAGAATGTCTTATGACCACGCAAATCATTTTGTGAAAGTGAAAACAGTTTGTCCCATTTCAGACTGTCCATATTGTGCATGAATTTGAACAACTGAATCATATCTGCTCTATCACGTCTATACTCCAGGGTTACAAGACCAATTTCTTTCAACCTCTGAGTGTAAGGAATATGATACAAGTTTGGCACAAGTTTGGTAGCTCTTCGTTGTATATCTCCTATTTTCTTAATGTGTTTTTTCAAATGTGGAGACCATACACTAGATCCATATTCCAATGTAGGTCGAACAAGCGATTTATATAAATGGTTAAACAATGTCCTTGTCAAGATATTCAAATGTTCTGCGTATCAATCCTAGAGTTCTTTGTGCTTTACATGTGATGTTAGAAATATGCTGATCAAAGCATATAATACACTTTGAGAAAACATAATAAAAATGTGATGGAAGTGGACTACAAACTGAGCATTGGTTATGTATTTATCACAATTATGAGTGGAATTACAGGAATTTTTGCTGATACATTGGCAATTATTGTGTAGCAGGGTATTAGAATCTGTTCATCCATAATCCTATTAGCCTATTCATACTTATTATGATGAATGAGAGATAGTAACTGTGAAAGTGGTATGCATGAGTGAATCAGTAGTGAGATGTTTTAAATAATTGCATGACTTTAGGCCAAAAAAAAAAATAGTCTTGGTTCAGGGAACCCGACCGACCCTATTTTTTGCCCCCGACCCTAACGATTTTTTTGGTCCGTGGAAAAAAATCTGATGGCGAAAATGCTTAAATCTCGTTAAATTTCATTGAAAACAGCCGCCATTTCAACACGGATTGGTTTTCTATATTTTTCTCTTTGTTTCAATGAAAGTGTTCGCAATTTGAACAGTGAACGAAAACTGGTCTGCACCTGTATACGAGACATCGCTTGACCTTATTGTTATTAAAGTGCGCATGGTAGCTGGCCAATCAACATTGAGCTCGCTTACACATGAAATGACGTTGTTAAATGAAATGTAAAAATGGGTGGAGCTATGGAGTAATATTCGGTCATTCATGCGCAGACACTGTATACTTTGTATACAGTGTCTGCGCATG
>VMBQ01005743.1:30771-45163 GCA_007657795.1 Dreissena rostriformis
AAAAAAAAAAAAAAAAAAAAAAGAAAAAACCTACCTACCCTCCTACATTTTTCTGGCCATGTTTCCTGAACCAAGACTATTATTTTTTTTGGCCTTAGGTGAATTGAAACAATTTCCATTTGTATTCTCTTTATTACTTCACTTTGACTGTGGCCACAAACAAAGACACATCTAATGATCTATAACTTTCAGTCTTTGTGTAGATCTAGTATTATATTTTATTGAAGATATTATATGTTTCCTGGTGAGTCATTTCATTACTTTCATTATATTAACTTGTATTATTGTTATAATTGTAATAAATTCTATTATTTCAATTATATTGTATTGTTTCAATTATTTGATTTATAATTATCATAATTGTTTGAATACTTTATGTAATTATATTTCACACCATCATCATTACATCATCGTAATAATAAATAAACCGAGGAAAATCATATTGGTGTGTTTATGGTTATGAATATTATAAGAACCCAGTTACAAATGGCGCCCAACAATACAGAGTGAAATTACAGTAATTTTTGCTGACACATTGGCAATTATTGTATCATAATTCTAAATTTTATCATAATGTACATGTATTAAGTTTAGCAGTACACATTTTTCCCAAGTTTGTCAAATTTCAATAGTGAATATCCCAATTTAACAAGGTACTTTTTCCCCAAAATGACTAGGGCCATGCAATTTTCGGACAACAAGAACAAAACATAGAGTACAGTTGAAAAGTTACCCTTCAAGGAAAACAATATAATATAACAAACAACTCGTTTTGGGTTCTGTTGGTAGTCAATATATCAAACAAGCCAGCTTAATAAAACAAGAAACATTGTTATAACTTAATACCAGGAGAAAAGTGGGTGGGGAAACCATGATGATCAGGCAAAATTGACACATTTCTTCGCGAACCTTATTTTGACATCTACGAAAAATATCGAATAAAACGACATTTACCTGCAGATGTAATATTCATTCTTATTCAGAATAAATATTGAATATAAAACACACGTTTGAAGAAATTCAATATACACTCCGAAATGTTTTGCTCTGCCGGCTGATTCAGATTTTTATGCAAGCTTGATTATAATGGCGCTTCCGGATTCAGAAATAAATATGAAGTAACAGTAGATATTATGTTGGCTGTTGGTTTCAATGGAAAACGAACACCAACAATTTTTTTTGTTGTTATTTTGGGATTCACAAATATTTACGAGTATTAAATGGAAAGAAAATATCAAGAACACCAAAAACAATCGATTATAGCATGTTTCGGTAAGGCTACACAGTACTATGCTTTCCGATTGTACACACTATTCGCAGCAATCTCCCATGCTCTCAAAATTTACCGTCGAGCAAGAGATTGTGCTCGCAAAAGTCAATTGTGAAACATCGGCTATTTCCGGAATCCTCATTGATTTATACAATAAATCGTGTGCTGATGCAGAAGCGTGTACACATCGGTCTAACTGACGTAACAGCGCTAGCCTGTTTCGATTTGTTTGAGGTCCATCCGCGTCTAACGCATAATGTAAGAACCCAATGTGTGTTGTACAATTCTACCTAATTTACTTACTTGATTCACGAAAGGTGGGACGAATTTTGAATTATAGCTGTAATTTCAAGCTTTTTAATAAAATATATTTAAACTTTTGGTGTGGTCTTGTGCTNGATGCGGGAATCAAACTTACTTACTTGAAATGCGCTGAATTGACAGCCTCTTAATAATGCATTTGTATTTCGAAGTTTATTACGTCATTCCGCGCATGTCATTGGCAAAAGAAGTTCTTGTGAGATAGAGAGAGTGCGAAGGAAGAACAAGTCATGTGTAACAACCGAGATCATGGACCTCTGCGACAAAAGTAGAGGGCTGAGGCATGTGAAGAATACAATCCAGATCTCTCAGAGTACCAGAAAGCGAACAGGGAGGTGATGAAGAAAAGGAACGACTCCAAAGAGGAGTGGATTGAGGAGCAATATATCAACATTGACAAAGAGATGACCACAGTCAGCAGTAAGAAGGCTTACAGCACCCTAAAGACCCTCAAGAAGACCAGTCAGCTCAAGGTCATTGTTATAGCAGACGCTGACGAGAACCTACTGACCGAGAGTGCCGCAGTCCTTAACAGATGGACGAAATACTTCAGCGACCTGTATAACAACCCGCTTCAACCAGACCCCAGTCTCCTTCAGTACAATCCCAGACCGTACAAACTTGAACCAGAGGTGGAGATTGCAGTGCGCAATCTGAAGACAGGAAAATCTCAGGGATGGACAACGTCCCTCCCGAGCTGATTAAGAATAGAGGAGAGGCGACGACTGTTGCAATTACAGCACCATGCAAGAAGATCTGGGAAGAGAAGACGTGGCCCAAGGAGTGGACCCAGTCTCTGGTCATCCCACTACCGAAAAAGGGCAATCTCAAACTGTGCGAGTATTACTGCATCATCAGTCGCATAAGCCTTCCCAGCAAAGCCATGCTACGCATCATCCTCAACCGCCTGAAAAGTAAGGCAGAGGAGCTGCTGGTGGATGAGCAGGCTGGATTCAAAGCTAGACGGGGCACAGTGATTCAAATCTTCAATTGCAGAGTCATCACGGAGAAACACCTGTACCACCAACGTGAGCTCTTCCACAACCCACAACTTCGTCGACTTTAAGAAATATTTTGACCGCGTGTGGCATGATGGAATATGCCAGGTACTGAGAGGATTCAACATTGACGAAGGGCTGGTACAAGTCACAAAAACAAAACTATACGGAAACGCTAGTAGCAAAGTACTTCAAAATGGACAGATTGGTGACTTCTTCAGGATATCAGTAAGCGTTTTTCAGGGATGTCTGCTCTCCCCTGTCTTGTTTAACCTTTTCATTGATAAGATAATGCATGAGATCGTCCCGGGTCATCACACATCCATCTACCTGGGTGACAGACCCATATACGACTTGAGATTCGCCGATGCCATTGCCCTCATTGGTGACACCAGCAGTGAACTCCAAGAGCATACGGGATGAGGTCAGCACGTAAGTCAAAGATCATGGTGAACAGCACGAACAACAACAGTGCAGACATCACCATGAAAGGCGAGAATCTGGAAGAAGTGACCAGCTTCGAGTTCTAGGGAGCAACCCTGTCCAGAGATGGAACCAGTACCGCTAAGGTTCAAATCATTATTTCCATGGGAACCGCAGCGAAGGCAAGACTGAAGAGCTTGTGGTTCGATTGGTCATTGTCGGCTCGGGTACTACTTACATGTACCCCGGGTACTCTTAAGTATACTTACATGTACCCCGGGTACGGTAAATATACTTAAACGTACCCGGTCGATATTAGACTGTACCGGAGTTGTGTTCCCGCCCAAAATCCGATGTCGTAAAACGCGATTCCGATTACCGTAAAACGATATTGTTTATTTTAAACAAACTGCTCTTTTTAAAAAACTGCATCAACATGCTCTTTGAGTATGAGTTTCGATAATATAGAGGCCATTCAACAGAAAATTGACATAAATGTAAACATAATTAATTTAAAAAAAAAATAGCCGACAACGACCGATTTAGAGTTAAAACTCGGGTACGTTTTAGTATATTTACCGTACCCGGGGTACATGTAAGTATACTTGAGAGTACCCAGGGTACATGTAAGTAGTACCCGAGCCGACAATGACCAATCGAGCGGTATTAGACCCGTTGTATAAAACTTTAATATATCGTTTACGCTACAAGTCAATAAATGCGTTATGTTTCACTGTATGAGACCAGTTAAGCCACAAGCTATATGACCTCTTATGTTGCACTTCAGTAGATCTACCATGTTACACATCTTTCAACTTGTGAAGATACACGTCGCTAGATCCGCTGCATTACAAGTAAAATAATGCACAATTATGTTGCTTGAGAAACTTTCTATTAGCGTCCTTGAACTCTTGTAATTTTGTAAAGAAAACATAGATTCGCCACGTGTTGAGAAATCTAGATGTGTTATCCACGTGGACGCCTCAGGGTGAGGAAACATGCCCTTTGTTGTAAGAAATCACTTGCTGAATTTTAAAATTATATCATTAGATCCTAAGGTGACACCGTACCACAATTTTAAAATAGAAATAAAACATGTCCGAAAACGGACGCGGTATGTTGTTGTATGTTGACCATGATGCATCAATGGTAATCATATGCAGTTGTATTTATATTCTTGTCCGAAATTCCAAGCTGGAGGTTTAAACATGTTTAAAAAAAGGATGTTGCGAGGTGCATCCTTGCTATTTAACGTATTAAAACATATTTAACAAAGTGTGCCTGCTTTGGCTATTTACAAGTAGCCGATTTTGTTTTAAAAATAATTTCATATGCATGATCTTCATGTATTTTTTCATGTGAGCAAATACAATGTTTTGGAAATAACACAAATTCTTGAAAAAAAAAATCAACATTGTGGAATTTGCACTGTTTTGGCTCTGAAGATAGCTATAATGATATTATTTAAGAAACCGATTGCAGTTGTGTTACTTTATAATTTATGGAATTGCTTCCTCTAACACTTATAAGGTAAACGTATGAATGTGTGCAGAAGGAAAATGACATAATAATAAACATATCTTTACTTTATATCCTCTACCATTCCATGTTTACTATATTGTTTCGTTGTCGCTTCGTGTTTATAAAAGTGGATGCACCATTTTGTTATTCATATACATGCGTTATTGACATTATAAATGACTGCCATATTAAGGCTCATTGGGTCATTGTCGACCTGAAATGGCCCACAAGTCACCCGGGGGTGACTAGAAGCCGATTCTTGTCACCATAGGTGACTTCAAGCCGATTCATGTCACCCTGGGGTGACATGAAGCCGATTCTAGTCACCCGGTCGGCTTGAAGCCACCCCAGGGTGACACGAATCGGCTTGAAGTCACCATTGGGTGACTTTAAGCCATTTCAGGTCGACAAGACCAATAAGCCATATAAAGTCTATTACATGTGTTTTTAATTAACGGCAGTGCAAGCGAAGTAAATAGTCATCGAAGCCGTTTCTAAAATGTGGTTTAAAGCCCATTACGAAAAGAGACAATAATTAGGCATAGCCTGCTTTTTAGATATGGGAGCTGAATTCCTCAGATTGATGCTTTGGACAAATAACAAGTGCTCTAACGCAGTTATACTATATATACTAGTATGTATGACCCGGCTATATCTGTTGGTATCACATAACTGTCAACCCGTTATTGTAACTGTTGGTCCAATTCCGTCCAATTAACTTGCGTTGGGGTGTGTCATCAAATTATATCAGTGTCCTTTTCCCACCAACTCTCATCGAAGTAGGGCAGCTGTCAAACAATGGCATATATATGTGCAATTAGTACAAGTAAACTGCTAAGATCATTTAAGTCTGCCTATGACTTATGAAAGATGAAATGACCGAATTTATATGACTAAAATACAATATTAAATGGACGCAATACGAACCATGAAATAATTATGAGTTTCAATAAGTATCTACAACGTTCCATTGGTACCTTCATAGCCCTTGTATAGTTTCTAACAATCAAGGTTAGCTCCCGTAGTATAAGTAAATAATAAAAATACATGAACACATGAAACATTTTTATTTCACATAAAAAAACAAATACACCGCTACATTATTATATAAAACATTGCGTTCGTATTACCAAACAGGTTGATATTTCATTTATGGATGATGTGCAGTTGTAAAAAAACATGGAATTGCAACTTGCATCCCGTTATTTATACGGATTATTTAGGAATTGTTTAAAGCAATATTTTAACAATTTTCCTAAGAGTTTTCATTGTTTTCGTCATTCAATTATATTCATATTAAATTTGTAATATATATTTATCTATATCTAGAAGAGCAAAAGCAAGCCTCAAAGCTATACATCATCAAAACGGTCAAATTTCATCAGCAGTATGTCAATCGATATAACAAATTAAAACAATATAACACATCAACGCGGCAATACAAATCAAAAAGAGCTTCGAAATAACATAAGTTATTAACGTCAATCCGATAAAACAGCAATTCCGGTTATATATTACAAATGAAACATATTTTACCTCTATCGATGCAACACAATTGTAGGTACAAATTGTATAATAATCAGTTATTGTTGAACACGTTCAATAGACGGTTGTAAATACTAGAGATGTTTATTTATTGTTTTGCTTGCAAAACTCAAATGTTTTGTATTATTTTTTGTAAAATACATCAAGCATAAATATTATGCTAGATAGGATTATGTGAGTTTTGGATAAAGATCAAGTTTGTCATGCGAGGCTTAGAACCATGTTAGCGTGAGGCTTGCCAAGCGCAACCATGGTTCGGGCCGAGCATGATAAACTTTATCTTTATCCAAAACTCACATTATATTCTATTTATCCTATTATTTCCTCCCTTTTTTCCATTAATAATTATCAAATACTAGAGATGTTTATTTATATTTTCGCTTGCAAAACTCCAATGTTTTGTATTATTTTTTTGTAAAATACATCAAGCATACATATTATGCTAAAAAGTATTCTCCGAAGAATAATTCAAAAATAAGACATAGATGCGTACTTGCACACGGAGAAGCCAACACTATTTAAAAAATCAAAACGTATTCAGTTATCTTATATATTTAAAGATGTGACATCTTGCATGCTTCATGCTTAAACACCATCATAACCGTATAGTCCAGATGCAACAGAAAAAGTCCCTTACACTAATTGGACTTTGCATATGATCTCATTATAAAAATAGCAATTATGATAAATATAATAAATGGTTGATTAGTACAATAAATGATTTCAAAATATACAATATAATAGAAACTAATGAACACACTTATGCATGTCATTTGTTTTAACGCAAATATGATTCAGACTATGGAAAATCAATGTCATTGTTTTTCAATGCACTGTTGTACAAATATAACAAAATCTCAATACTAGACAGTGTCCTTCATTTCATGCCATGGATTTCCATTCATATTGCTTGTATGCATTTTCAGAAATGGTGGACATAATTAAAGAAAATGACTCTAATAGACAGAAGAATGCAAGAACTTAACGGACCTTCACGACGATTCCATATGTACCAAAAGAAAAGATATGTTAAACTATAACTTAAACATATATAGAAAAATAAATACCGATTACATACTAGTATACATTACATTGTTATAAACTTATTATACACAGTTAGTTTATAATTATTGTAAACTAAATGCTTTTCATACTGAAAATAGAACATTTCGTATACTGAATTAGCCATTAACTGACTAATAAGATTAAACTTGTCAAGTGTGTAAGAGAAAAGTCAGATGTTCAAATAACACCACTATGATTCAGCAATTAAAACTAAAATTATTTCACGTAAACAGAAGTACCGCTTTGAGTAGCATTAGCACAAAAGCGTGATACGTTTTTCGCGACAAAATACTTTGTAAATACATGCAGAATCTTCTCATTCATGATTAATTTCTAGCACAAACAATGCAAATATCAACGAACACGGACTATTGTAAATAAAGCAAAACGTGTCCATTGTACGATTATAAATAATTTTTGATTGAATTAATAGATACTTCTGTACATTACAACAATTTATTATATATCATTCCAAAAATAAATACAAACACATAGTTGGCGTGTTCTGAGAAAACTGGGCAAAATGCTTGTGCGTAAAGTGTCATCCCAGATTAGCCTGTGCAGTCCGCACAGGCTAATCCGGGACGACACTTTCCGCCTAAACTGGATTTTCGCTAAGAAGAGATATCATTGAAACCAAAAATTCCATAAAAGCGGAAATTGTAGTCCCTGATTAGCCTGTGCGGACTGCACAGGCTAATCTGGGATGACAATTTACGCACAAGCATTATGCCCAGTTTTCTCAGAACACGCCACGTATATGCATTGCATTTAACTCCCTTTGCAAATTGTCTATGCTGCGAAAAAGAATCAAACTGTTTTAAAATCAAATGAAGACTACGATATATATATTTCACAAAATAAAATGTAATTATAATTTGATTTAAAGATAATAGTAGTGTTGAAATTATATTTCAAACGCACAGAGTATGACTGTTATTCTTGAAATGTGCTTCTTCAAAAGTATTAAATATAAAACCATAAATAAATAAACGAATAATAACACAAATCGCAATCTTAGAAAAACTGAAAACAGTTTGCGCAATTCGAATTATATTTTAACGGAATTACATTTTAAATATTAGTTTAATTAGATATTATGTTCGTTGAATGCCATTCCGAATAATTTGATATCAGTTACGATGAAAAGAAAGTTAGCATCTATTACTTTTCACAATAAGTGTATTAAATATCTACAACAACAAATTTATAAAATAAATAGCAAGAACATGATATATAAAATGCAAATACAAATCCAACGCACTTAACTCGAATCAGAAATTGATAAATTATATGTGACACAATGCATTTTTGCACATGAACAAAAAGCAACAGCATAATAAAAAAAAATGCGTAAAAACAAAGTTTGGTCATTGCTTTTGGTTCCAAATATTATTCATCACAGACACTGTGTGTGGCGTATTGATAATGTGAAAATTTACCGTATCCGTACCTCTTCTAAGCTATTTGATTAATTAAAGGGACTTGTTCACGGATTGGGGACTTTTGTGAAATGTGTCAGTAAATGTGTGTTCTTATTAGATTTAATTTATAATTTAAGAAAGACAAAAATGGAACAAAGTTGTCTGCATTGGGACTCGAACCAATGACTTTTTGATTAACAGCTTTTTGGATGTACAGTTTGTCAACCAGTTCCGGATAATCAGCAGTTCCGATTAATTTGTATTTAATTTGTCATAATGCCCCAATGAAAACAAAATGATAAGTGTCTAAGGTGTACATTAGATAAAGGAATCAATTAACAAAGTTTTAGCAAGAAAGCTATTTTATTATGCTTACAGGGGAGATAAATGCAGCAAAAAGTTAACCGGACCTGATTGAACGAGTTATGTTTTGAAATGTGCATATGGATATGAATGCTTTATTATGTTCAAATGAACTTTTTGCTGATTGAAAACAAATGCCATGACAATGTTTTGAAATACTAATTCTGTAAGTTGAATGATTTTTTTATAATTTTCCGAATGGTGAACTTTAATTGGCTATTTTTGACAAAAAACTGCGTATGCCATCTGGCCTAACCTGTTATCATACAAAATAAATTTTACCCTTTATGTTTACATCTTCTCACATTGACACTAAATCCAAAAAGAAATTATTGTGGTCAAAATATTTAACGTTTGTTTCCGGGTGATTCTAAACTGGTTGACTGACTGTAGCATTAACCACACGGCCATCCTAACTTTAGTTACTTGTTTGATACGCTAAATAACTGATCCACGTGTTTAACACATTTTAACGAAAAAAGAGAACAATTCCAAAATGTTCAATCGTTTTGCGTTTGTATCGCTTTATTATTGTATCATTTTGAAATATTATAACTCATTCAAGAAGCTATATTTTCTGTGTGAGATTAAGTCATAAGTTATGATTAGTTCCCTGGCATTCGTTTTATTTTATTTTTTCAATATTTGACAAACAGTTAGAAAACTTTTATTTTGACTTTATATGAACAAATCCCTTTCATAATCATGCCATGTTGAAGAAAACTGACACTATAATTAGATTGCAATTCGTTATGTAATATAGATACCCTGAATACTGTTAATCGAATAATATTTGATATAAAACTGTTTAGATCAACGTTATTATTCTATGTTGCATTTACTGAATAATAACAATATGATTAAATACTTGTTTGTAAACACCCTTTCAAGAGATAAAATTGACATCTGAACAAAATACAAAAAAAAACAAAAAACAACCATAACCGCATTGTATAAAACAAAGCAGCTGTATTTACAGACATGTGGAATTTAGAATGACTTTGAAATGAGAAAATAAAGCTGCAGAAACAATTGCAATACGAGGATACTATATTAATACATTTTTAAACGTGCAAAGTATATTTACAATACAAAGTTGTTAAGATTCGCACAAAACAATGATGTTAGAAGAACACTTGTTGATGAAACAGTAGAACGGTCATGGATATTAAGGAGTTAAATTGCATTCGAAGTGGGTTCATCATGAAATAAAACACAGGTCCCGTACACTGATTATCCAATCAGAATGCAGCGATTAAGTGCAAATCCAAAAAGCTGAAATCACACATACATACAGTTCAATTATATTTTGTACATACGTGGTCTGAACAACGAATCAGTTTATACAGTATAAGAATAATTACAAATGTATCCGAACAGATGGTGTTCTTATACATACAGTTAACAATAATACTAAACTTAACGTTTTAAAACAATTCATATTATGTAAACTTTGCACCCGATAACGACAATTGTATACAAAGTTATTCGAAATGACGATTTCCTGTAAATAACATAAATTGAAAATGATACAAATCACATCTGAACAAAACAAAAACAATAATCATAAGAGCAACGTGAAAAAAACAACACGTGTATAGCCAGCAATGTATGGTCAATTTGAAAAAAAAAGAACGAAAAGAAAAGTTGACTCAACATTTGAAAATATTAGGATACTTTGTATATTTAACGCGCATAATTATATGTGAAGCATATTAACAACTTCAAATTTAACATTTTGACTGAAATATTATAAATGTTGTTTAGGTAAACTTCCATATGCTTTAATGTATTTGTTAATGATAAAAAATTTGCCATTTCAAATATAACATTTAGGTCTATGCAACCATTTAAAAAATCATAAAAGATCATCATCATTTTATATTTACATTAACATGTACAAGTTATATACACATACATTGGTTCAATTTACTCAAGAATAACAGTTATTTGAAAAAACATAAAATCACAGAAACTAACATCAATGTTTTTTACATGACAACAAAAGGACACATTAACTAATTTAAGAGGTATACATCATGAATATCGGAGAGTAAATTATCTTACTAAATCTAGTCAACGAAATCACGAGCAAACTCTCAGGTACTCGTATAAAGGGAACAAACTATTTAGTTGTTGTAATTTACGCGGTATCCCGCGATGATGGCTTGGTTTTGTGCTGCTTAATTGGTATTACAAGAGTAACGTTAAGTTTTCTGAGAACAAAATGTTAAGCAGAATTTTATAAAAGTGAACGCATGGTTTTAAATACACGTATTCCCAATCTCTTCACATAAATTGCGTATAATCATCGTCATCACCAACATCTGCAGTGACATAATAAGTACCAGAAGCAGCACCAAAATTGGCACAGAAGTATTCGTCGTTGTATACAGACTAATTAAGCGTCCACGAAACTCTGAAATAATAAATATAGAGTCTAAACAAATTGTGACGCTGTCGGATAAGGATGTTCCATGACGTGTTTAATGGTCGTTGTGTTTTTATTTTATTAAGAGGGAGGGGTTAATAAAGCATGTTATATAAATTAATCTAGCAGACATTAATCAACGGTTTTTAATTAATTATAAATATATTTATTTCACAAGAAAGAAAGATAGCATAATGCGTCAATTTTAATTCGAGCATGTAGGGACTCAATATTTTAACGAATATTTAATATTTAACACCATGTCCGTTTACATACCACGTATATAACAAATAAACAATGTTATATCTCTTTAAATCAACACGTTAATTGCTTTTCGCAGTGTGTTAGGAATTCCCTAAATATCATGAATGTACGTGCGTGTGAAGAATCCGAACATGCAAAACATATGCATTACGAAACAAAGAATGTTTCAGGGGACAACAAGCATTAACACCCTAACAACTGTGCTATCAAGAATATAAAATATATCAGAACGCGTTTTAGTGTATTAATTTCATTTAGGACATATTTCCATATACTACAAATCTATATGTGTTATTTTGCTTGTAACCTACATTTTATAATAAATCTATTTTTTCAGATAAACGACAATCTTTTCAAATATGTGAACAGATCCATCAAATTATAGATTGTCCGCGAATTGAACTGTATTAGAGATGCTTAAATTCCTCTTACATGTAGATCAAACGCGTTATACATACATCTTCACAGGTTCGTCCAGAAATGATCCCGTGAATGAATGCCCTTGCGTAAACGTACATATGCAAGAACACACGCGTGCTCACAAATAATTATAAAAAAGAACACACACAAAATGCTCGTTCGTATACGTGGACATATAATACATATGAAAACACATATTGTCTCTATTAAGTATCTTACAATAATATTTTATTTTAATTATATTATTATCAGAAGTACTGCATAAGCTTAATCTAGGTCTTGTATGAATCGTTCAATTTCTGTTACACCATTTCAATTGAAAATACTTTTACACCATAATAATAATTTGCTTGGAAACACATGTGCAAGTAAAATATTTTTTTTTTCAAAGGAGTTCTAATATATACAAATAATACCTTCGAAATTAAAAGGAGTCCAATGCTTACATTGGCATGGTTAGAGCATACGCGTATCACGGAACTCAGAGGACCCCTGCTCTTCCCAAGTGCTAATTTTTTGTCCACTTAAATGATGTTCAGATATGGTTCGCACGAACTTTTTCAATATATTTCAGGTTATGAAGGAACTAACCAAAAAAGTAAACAAGAGGGCCATGATGGCCCTAGATTGCTCACCTGAATCAGACTTGGAACAGTGTAATAACAAGGTTTTTCAAGCTTTGACTTAGTGACCTAGATTTTGACCCCACATGACCCAAATGTTAAACTTTGCCTAAATTTTTCCCTAACAAACTTCCTCTTAAAGTATCATCATTATTGCATCAAACATTATGGGAACTTGAGTGTTAACAAGGTTTTTGTAAGATTTGGACCTCGTGACCAAGACTTTAACCCCACATGACCCAATGTCAAACTTTGCCTAGATATCATCAAGAAAAACATCCTGGTCAAGTATCCTCATTATTGGACCAAAACTATGGCCTCTAGTGTGTTTACAAGGTTTTTGTAAGATAAGACCCCACGACCTAGATTTTGTCCCCACATTAAAAAACGTCAAACTTTGTCTTGATATTTTCTAGAACAAACATCATGGTCAAGTTTCATCATTATTGAACCAAAACTCTGTCGTATTGAGTGTTTACGCTGTTTTTGTAAGAATTGACCTGGTGACTTATATTTTGACCCCTCATGACCAAACATCAAACTTTGCTTACAAAAATAAATATTAGGACCAAGATTCATATATCTGAACAAAATTGGGACCTTTAAAGTATTTACAAGGATTTTGTATAATATTATGAAAATTTTGACAATCTAAGGGCAATAATTCTGGCATTTATTATGCAATTTTGCTCATTATCAAACTTGACTGAGATCTTGTGGTCATATAGCTTCTCAGCAACTTTGATAAAGAATGCTTGTCATTTCTGTCGTCAAATGTCATAACACCTATATACTGTTTGATTCCAATAATGTCGCTTTAATGGAATTACCATTTTTATTCATTTGATTCTTAATATTAAATCACCTAAACTTGTTTTATTAGTAGCACAGCCCCATTAATATTTTTATTTACAGTACTCCCCCTGGATTTTGTTCACGTCATTATGTCATTATGGATTTTTGTGACGTCATACGACCGACTTTCCCAGTTGTAATCTACATGCATAGGTCATTGGGTTTATAACGTTCCATTTTATTTATATTTTCTCTCTGATAGGCGTTTCTTGTTTGATTTAATTATTATTATTTTTTTTGCAGTCACATAAACAACCAAGCAATGTAATATGGAATTTTTACACCCATTATTGCTGCTTCTTCCTGTATTTGCGCGATGATTATCTGAGATATTAACTCCGTGACGCTATATTCTCAAATCTTTTTCTATAAAGAAGGAATGTAGTTGACAATTGTTAATAGTTTTATTTGATCGTTCGTCAAAAAGTTGTAACTCTGTTACTCTTGTATCTTCAATGCAATTGAGTAATTAAATAGTAATTAAATTGAATGCGTTTTAATTCCCTTTTATTATTGTTTAATTTGAGTTACAATGCTATGACGTTAAATTTTATTTACACTTAAATGTATTATGAATATTGCTGGGCCAAGTGTGAGGTTGAGCGCTCTATAACCAGGTTTAAACCCCCAATGCGTTGCATTGACCGTTCCAAGGCGGTGACCCCAGCTTTATTCTTATTTGTGTTTATGTTGTTTTGTATTGTGCTGTATTGTGCTGTTTTGTACTGTTTCGGCAATCGGTCACTTGCCATAAATAAAGGACCAACTAATTGTTTATAATAAGATTTCAATACTGCTCCAGCAGCTGGAGTTTCACTTCTTTATATTCAATACTGCTCCAGCAGCTGGAGTTTCACTTCTTTATATTG
>VMBQ01005744.1:17774-63441 GCA_007657795.1 Dreissena rostriformis
TGGGTGTATTCAGCTTTGGAAATACATTCTGAAATATTGTGGAAGTATTTCTCAAAATATGCTTTACAGTGTATTGTATGTTATTATATATTGGATATTATTAAAACTGACGCGGGTGAGTCCATTCTGTTTTGATGGGTTTAATAGATGTAAATGTTCATGTATTTTTTTCCGCAAACAGCTGATAACAAACGCTTTGATAAATAATGGAACGTTGATACGCGTGTCATCGAACCAGCAGTGTTTTAATTGGTCATTATTAGATTCTTCAATGAGCCAAACTCCGCCTACTGGGCGGACTTGTGCTTCAATGATTGGAAACGGGCGATAACGGTTAGTGTCTACCAAAAGAGATACTCCGCCCCAAGCCAATTATCGCTTAGTCTTAACAACTTTTGATCTCGTTGACGCAAGTCGGTATAATTCCCCGGGTCAAATGTGACGCATGGCGTAATTTTCTCACGAGTCAAACAAGAGTCTTCTGTAATTTTCAAGCGTCAAAACCCGGGAGCTCGGGTCAAAGGAAAGCCCTGGGCCCAAAAGTATCATTGTGTGCTTGGCTTGACCATAAAATGTGATTTTCATTATGCTTCAGTTGTATGGTTTCATATATAAAATTTCAATATATCTTTTGGCAGGTTTAGAAATTATCTCCCCTTTAAAAGTTTAAAGTTTTCGGACGGACACACAGACGGACGGACGGACTGACAGTTCAACTGCTATATGCCACCCTACTGGGGGCATAAAAATCTTTACCTGTTTCAAGAAGCAACTACTTCAATTAATTTCAACATTTCTTAGTGACACTCTTTTAACTGAAGATCTGCAGAGTCACTTGTTAAGAAGAATTTGAGCCTGGCTCTTTGAAAAGGGGAGTAAAATGCATGTGTGTTAAGTGTCTTCCCATATAAGTCTGTACATTGTACTTTCCGCCTTAACTGGATTTTTGCTATGAAGAGACTTCCTTTCAACAAATAATACAATAAAAGTGGAAAGAGTCGTCCACTGATTAGCCTGTGCAAACTGCACAGGCTAAGCTGGGACCACACTTTATGCACATGCATTAAACCACCTTTTCACAGAGCGAGGGTCAAAAGACATTTATTTATGCTTTTATATTAAAAGAAATTCAGCCATGTTTACCTTTCCCCATGTAGACTCGTGGTTTGGTTTATAAGATCATGGGTCTGTGCCTTGGCAGCCTGCATAATGAAGGAGTGTACGCATATGAACATAGAGACTAGTAATCATGAATGCAAATTGCTAAAAACTTTGCAATTCAAATTTCTGCGCACTTCATGATTACTGACCTGAATACCCTATTACTGGTCACACAAGAGCACATGAGTACTTTACCAGACTATCCTATTTGTCCAGTGTTCTGGTAGATTTTACTAGACTTTGTGTAGTTTTACAAAAGTATAATGGCTGACAGAATTTCAAGCAACTGCACTGTATCTATATTGAACCTTATAAAGAGAAATTCATCACTTGACATAAATACTGAACTATTAGATAATAATAAGAATTTCACTCCAGAAAATGTTTCTAATTTTTATTATTCCTTTATTAGTATTACACAAGTAGGATAGTATATACATATGCAAAATGAAACAGAATGTATCTAAAAATCCTAGTAGTTATTAAAAGTTGTACCTTAAGCCTATTTGTCATATCTTGGCAGCAGTCACTCATTGCCTTTACATCTGAATACACGCTGTCCAGTTGCTGAAAGGTAATCGTAAATATAATCAACATCAATCAATAGATTTATATACACATGCTACTGACAAACCCAATAAAACCACCAATGTGATTTTTCAATTGCCACACACATATTCCTCAAAACCCAACCAAATCACATTACATAACATTTTCACTTCAAAATATATTCAATTTATTTTAATTTACATTTATGTATGAGTGCATTTATATGTTTTTACTTACAGCTGTATAGGTTACTAGCTGTCAACCAATTCAAAGCTTTTTGAACTGTTTTTATCTTGATGATGATGTGGAGGCCTGCAACCTGGACTCAATAAGAAATAACACTTTTCCCTACCCCCCCACCCTCAGAAGCAAAGTGAAAATGGCTTAATGCAACCAGCATAAAACCAGAACAGCCTGTGAGTAACTTGCAGTCTGTTCAGGTTTTATGCTGTTTGCTGCTCATCAGTAACTCTCAGTATCTTAGGGTTTGCAAGGAAAGCTTTAAAAGTTGAATCTAGTAAGAAAGGTCTTAAATTTATTTTGATTTTCTTAGAGACTACTAACTAATCAAAATGCGTATTTGGGTGGTAGTGGGTTATACATCAGCGATTTTTGTTTGCCCAATTGGGAAAAGTACTGGTACCAGCCCAATTGGGAAAAATTGAATCATGAAAACCTCAAATTGGGAAATATAGCGTCATGAAGTCTTCATATTGGGAAATTGGTGTATAAGATTTGTTGCTCCTAAATACTTTAAAATTGATAACTTGGTATTGTCAAGTTGTCAAAATTATATTAACTGAGGTTCAAGGCATAGAACTGCATAGAGAAACTTACTAAATGTTGCATTTTAATTGGGAAAGCGCCTTTTTCCAGTACTTTATAATGAAGGAGAAAAATTGCTGTACATGCTCACATCTTTGACAACTTGAAATGTGGACAGGAACTCCTCATTGATAGCCAGACTCCTCCTCTCAATGTCACTGCGGAGGTTCCTTCTCGTCCGTAGACTGTTCTCATTGAAGAATGTGGACAGTGCCTTGAGAGCTTCCAACATATCCTGTAAACATCCAAGTGTTTACATAAATATGCTTAAGTTGAGTAAACAAGTTTAAGGAAAATAAATATATATTAAGGAACATATCAATTTCAATTCACTTAAATGTAAAATTATAATATGACTTGGGGTGCAGGTGGGAGGAGGGGAGGAACACAAGTCTGTTGCAGGAGGGGGCATATAGTGAATGAAATCCTTACATTCAAAGTACTGTCATTAATTGATTTATTTATTCAATAAAAAAAATAATTAATCTATTGATTACAATCTCCAAGCTGACCAACCTGAAAACAAATGCATGAATGCTTTTGTAAAAATGTGCATGGCTCACTGGCTACATTTTTATGAATCACTTTTTTGCAACAATCAAATGTTTATTAATTTTGAAGATACGTATTACTTGATATTAACAACATGGTCTAATTTAAAAACATGTAACTGGTGACGAATGCTTGAAAAAACGTCTGCATTTACTGAATTGAATATGAAACTGGAAGAAGCAAAAGGCAATGCAATGAGGCAGCAAAGGAATATCGGCTTATCATGTTAACAAAATAAATGCACAAATGCCGTGCAGACTCAAAATATTGTCTGCAAACATGCAGTAAAAAGAAGAAATCCAACTTGTGGTATGAATTCCGAATGCCAATTAGTGTACAGGATTTCCGACCTGGATGCAGATGCAAAACAGAGGCAAGACTAACTCTATTCCCCACCCACAAAAAATGAATGGTGTATAATGACAAAACTGACAGTAACAGCTAAGAGCATTATTGTAATTAATTATAAAAATGTAAGAACCTTGTCATTGTCGAGCCGAGTTTCTAAAATCTTGTTCAACTTCTTTGTTAAAGGGTTAGAAGCCGGAACATTTCCACTGTTGACGTTTGACGTGTTGGTTTCCGCCATCTTGGATTTTAGCAGCTCGGTCGTTGTCGGCGAACTCCGGAGAAAAATACGGGGACAATTTTCGATATAAATGAAGATGCTATGTTAAAGAAACAAACAAATAATGACAAAAGCATATTAAATGCCATTAAAGCATATTAATATAATCGAATTAGACAATAATTTACGTAAAGATATGCTTACAAACAAATTGTGAAAGCATAGAAAGCTGCACAGGTGCCTAGGTAGCGCAGTTGGCAGCGCGTCAGTCTCATAATCTCTAATAAATAGAGCAATCTGAAGGTCGTGAGTTCGATCCTCACCCTGGGCATGTTTTTTGAAATTTATACTTTTGATATAAATGAAGAGGCTATGTTAAAGAAACGAGCAAAATACTGATTTATGCACATTGATTGCCATTAAAGTCTATTTAATATTGAATCCAATTAGACAATAATTTACGTAAATGTATGCCTACAAACTCAAATTAGACAAAAAGTAACGTAAATATATGCATACAAATTGTAAAAGCATTATGTTAAACCCAGGTGCCTAGGTAGCGCAGTTGGCAGCGCGTCAGTCTCATAATCTCTAATAAATAGAGCAATCTGAAGGTCGTGAGTTCGATCCTCACCCTGGGCATGTTTTTTGAAAATTCAAAATGTTAATACTTTAAAAAATCTTGCATGATATTTTTACAATGGCGTTGTGGTTATTTGCTTAAACATATCACCATGACATAACGACTCATTATTGTACCAATCAATGTGCTTAAACAACGCGATAAACGAGCGTGCGTTCATGTTTTTTCTACCAAGAACTCCAACCCATACTATCCTTAAACTACATGTATACACCCGCATCTACAATCATTTAACAGCTCTGCAAAGGGCAAAGGTCAGTAGCATAAGCATTCCTATCAGCTGATTACCCGCACAGCGATTGTAAGTAGATATAAATAGCTCGGCCTGATAACTTTTGACCCGAGCGAAGGACCTACGCAATTTGACCCAATTAAATACACACGGAACACTTTCAATTTGTTCCAGATTTATAACTACTTTGCAAGGTTGTTATTAATCCAATAACATGCAAATGGCTTCCTGCGAAATTTCGTTATAAGCCTTAATCTTTTTGGCACTTAAAGTTTCTCAGATTTCGTGCACATACGACAGACATGTGCAAGCCATATCACATTTCCTAAGATTAAACATATCTAGATGCCAAAACACATATTCAACTTAATAAAAATAAAAGGAAATGTTTTACAGCTATACAATATAAGGCTAATAAGTCCACGACTTACCATGCATAACAGTGAATACCGAACGCAAAAACACTAACTTTCATCGCATTAATCCATACTGCACGACTATGTATGTGTCGTCTGCAGGGCACTGATAAGCCCCGCGCTAATTGACCAGTTGACGAGTGACGTCACGCGCACCTGCAAAGTTCAGACTCCGCCCTCTGGTGGGCAAGAAGTGGCGGAATTCATATACATGTAGGCGCGTATAGAAAAGTTTGACAACATCATCGTTTTTTTCCACAATAACTCAATACATTACATAAAATTGTACTAATTATGTCTGAATAAAGCATTATAATGTGTTACAATACAATTTCATCTCGTTCAACCCATTGTTCGTCGATGTATATTTTTGTTCAAAACGGAGCAATCCTGACATTTGATATTTTCAAAATTCACACGTCTCAGTTGAAGTCAATAGTTGTTAAAAAAAATGCGTTGATTTTGAATTAAACATAAACGGTCAATGATGGAGTTGAGAGGCATTTTGTTCATATCGTCCACTCTAGCATCACGTGGACGGTAAGTTTACGAAGTACTCCCGCTTAGAAGTTGCACGGTACAAATACGAGCACATTTTGAAAACAGTGCAGTGTTATGAAGCCGTTGATTGATGCTCCTGTTTTGGTCTAATATTATATGTAACTATGAATAAAATATTATATACACGTGCTCGATATTTGTATATCTTATCAGGAAATGCAAGTTGGTAAAATTTTACAAAGTCAAAGGTCTATCAATAAACAATCATAGGCCTCTGGCTTGTACAATAGACACGGATTTGTCGACCTTTACGCTTTTCTAACGTATTGAAATAATTGAGCCTCGCTATGTGAAAAGGGGGTTTAATGCGTGTGCGTACAGTGTCGCCCCAGATTAGCCTGTGCAGTCGACACTTTCCGTTTTTATTGTATTTTTCGTTTAAAGGAAGAATCTTCTTGACGAAAATCCAGTCAAGGCGGAAAGTGTCGTCCCTGATTAGCCTGTGCGGACTGCACTGGCTATTCTTGGACGATACTGTACGCACATGCATTAAACTCCGTTTTCTCAGAGCGAGACTCAATTAATTTAATTACGGGGATAACAATAAACATAACGCAAACCCGAGCACCCAGAGTTAATCTCAATTACCGGTAACCACGTGATGGTCACAACAAATTAAACTCACAGGCGCACTTTAGTGGCCCCATGAGACCGCGACGAAAAATCTTAATTTGAGTTTCATATTATTTCTTTCTGGATTAATAGTTAAATACGTAAATAAACAGACTGCAGTTATAGTTTTCTTTAATTCTTAAATTAATAATTATAATGTCGTATTGACATTACGATATTAGAATGACATTTTATACCTATAAAAGGACATTGCCACAATTTATGTCTTGTTAGCCTTGCCACTGGCAGAGACGAAGATATCTACGTGTCTGCCACTGGTAGGCTAATTTAAACGAGTGAAATCGACAGGGCACTGGCGTTCTAGTAGGCACTTAGCCGACAAGGGGCATGGGGCGTGAGCCCCAAAAGTGTCACTGCCTATGGGCCTCCACGACCTTAATCCGGCACTGCATCGAGTCCTCATCGCCGAGCGCCGCGGCGGCCAGCAAATGTGCATTTACCATTTAGTTGGCCCAACTCAGTCTAACTGTTATTAGAAAAAAAGCCTTTTTATATGATTAATATTTAAAATTTAGGTTTGCAAGTCAAGTATCAACGGAAATAGCAACGGAAAGGATTATTTAGCGAGTAGATGACGTCAAGTGACGGTTTAGTGAGACAATGATAATTTTAGCTTCACTTAAAATGGATTAGGGTATTCATGTTACACAATTTGTTTGATGTATGTTAAACAAATATTCGTAAGACGACTCGACACGTATTATTATGGTTATGAGTTTTCAAGCCAAAATAACGTATAAATATCATTTTCGTATGATAAGGGGGACAACGCCAATAATATTCCAAGTTTATTTCCGGGATAGTATCCCTTACATCATTGCGGTGGAGGTGGGGGTTAAATGGGGCAAAGGAGCTAGATCTAGTTAAGATTTCTTACAATTCGCGTCATATTTATTAATTATATGTATGCTTTATTGTACAATTTACTTGATATACATGGAGGTTGTTTTAACATTTTTTGAGAACAACAACAGCAAGAGCAGCTTCAAGAGCAACAACAGAAAACAGTTTCATAAACAACAGTACGTCATTTTTACAATGCGGTTTATTTTGCGTAACTATAGGTTTGGTACAATAACATTTATTAACATATTAACATTTGTGTTAGTGATAGGTGTCTGCATATGAACAGGGTATTTGCTTGTTATTTAATTATTAACCGCAGAGTCGAAACTTACAGTCAATTTGCTTAGACAATGAATGCACTTCACGATCAAAAGGCATGGCTTGCATTCCCATTTCGAATTGTCGTTTCACGTAGACTTTGATGTTTTATACCTCATGGAATACTCGTAAAGTAATTTTTACACGGGGACATGTGAAACATATGCACATTCCCAGACTCAATTTACACATATCACTGGGACACTTTAAATGTTCACAGCTCATTTAGTAACTCGATTATGGTTTCCTGTTTGGTGCACCATGGGGCTTCAACATTTACTACTACAGACATTCAAAGTAGTACTGATGTAATTATGTAATAAGCACAGGAAATTCTCAATACCAGTATCATGTAAGTGGGCAAATACATAGACAACTATACTTACCTAATGTTTTAGCTACATGAATATTGTATGAATCAGTTTATAGCAGACTTGATAAAATATAGCCTTGAGTATCGCTAATGCGTATAATAAGTAACAGTACAAGCAGATTCCTACTTTAATGAACATATAGGGAGAGGTAAATGCATATTATACAATGACATATGTTATATGTTAGCCTTCCAAAAATATAACAGATTATCTTTAACGCATTAACAAACAAAAACAAAAGCAAACTTGGAATATATAAATATATATAAAAGTTTCGATGCTAAGCACGACTGAGCGCTTCTTTGAAGTCCTTTTTCTATCATTCTTGTACTGCAATTATCACCACTTCTCACGTCGTCAAATTAAGGAATTTTCGAAAATTGTCGTAAACACTTAAGTTTAATACCGTATAAACAAAGAATTAGTGATTAATTTGATACATCAGTCTTGAAAAACCATGGAAAACCACGATTACATATTTCCACGCAATGATTGTATGTTCGCAAAAAAACATTAATCAACAAGGTCGACACACACCTTAAAGGAGTCGATGGCATTTCTTACAGGATATTATGAACTGCGTAATTTGAAATGTACGACAATGAATACCGTAGCAATGTCGTCTGTAATAAGTTAAGTGCCAGAATTAAGGCATAATTGAAAAGAAGTGAGACCTTTATGCGACACAAGAAGATGCTTTTTTCCGAGTTAACGAGCACCATTTATTTAACAATCGTCATCAAAGTGTTTACTCTATAACCTTAGTGCAACTCCGTCTGTATCAAGATGGAAGGGGCTCTTAATAACAAACAACTCGAGGACATTTTTTAATGGCAAGTTATCAATCATAGCGCATGTTTTCTGTATACGTTTGAAATTTATACTAATGTAGGAGGCACTTAATACAAAAAAAGATTCAACTTTTACCGTACATAATACCACGTCAATGAATACCAAAATAACAAATTCCATAGATTGTCGACGATTTGTATACGACTGGTAAATATTTATTCCTTTTTATACTGCTACACAACTTTGCTGTCGTATATCCAGCGGAAAACGCACTATTTTAAAAACATAACGTTGACTATATTACGTCCATATAAATATGGCTTGATCCAACGGAAAACGCAATATTTCAAAACATAACGTTAAATATATTACGCCCATATACATATCGTTTGATCCAACGGAAAACTTTATATTTCAAAACATAACGTTGAATATATAACCTCCATATACATATGGCTTAATCAAACGGAAAACGCAATATTTCAAAACATAACTTTGTATATATTTTGTCCATAAACATATTTTTACATTATGAAACCCATAAATTAAATAAAACCCGCACATGGAAGCTACAATAACACGACTGATACATTCGCTTCTGGCAAATATCGAACGTCTAATATAATATGCTATATTTTTCGCACTTGACATTTCGACAAATTTGATCTTAGGCAATACACTAACTTCCCAAAAGGACAAAGTCGACAGATGAAACATGCAAGAAAGTATTCGGCGACATATGCATTTCATTTAGAGTTCATTGTATGATGGGACTTAAATTGTGTTTACTCGCGAACTTCCGTCATGGAAACTAAACTTGCTTTGTTTCTAATGCCTTTGACGTATACTGCATAATGTGAAAAATTGTAACGCAAATTCAATGATCAATTATTTCAACGTTAAATCAGACGGTCAACGGGACCATCACTGAAATCGGGCCATTTTATCGAATATTTTTATGAATATATGACGCAACTGATTTTATATGTGTTCCCTTTCTTCTTATTAATTGTGGAAGATACATTAACATCATTGGCATATCATGATAATTTCATAATTGTTCTTGCGCTTCTTATAAATTGTAGAAGACAAATTTACATCTTTGGCAAAAGATTTTGATGCAAATATAAACGAAGATTGCTGATTTTCACTGTAAAGGGTGATTCCTATGATTATGATGGCCTCTTAGCTAGTCGTTAGAGTGTATTTTACGTTGTTATTGACGTGCTTAACGGTTTTGAAAATAACAACATAAAATGACGCTGCAAAGGAACGGTATTTTGCATTCAAAACGTGCACTGTATAGAGGTTGACATAATTATGTTAGCATTCTAAGGCTCGTTTATTTCATGATGCAATTCCGTTCATAGGAAGTGCATGCTCTTGTTCACGATAAGCCATCACTAAATTATGCTTTTCATATTCATTTACATTGGAAATATGAAAGTATCTTGATTAAACGCATGTTTTAAACAGAGCTGTATTATGTTTATTTATTGGCTGTTTGTCCCTTTATTATTGTAATTAGTTCTTTAAAACACAATCCCTTTCAACCCAATTGTTAAGTAAATTATTTTCAGCTGAATTTCTAAATTCGGCCCACATAGAAAAATATCAGTTATTTCATGGAGACATTTGAATATGTTTTAGCAAACCGTTGAAGTTTTTATAAATATTAAAGGCATATTCAGGGGCGTCTAAGGAAAAATGCGCGTCAATGCCCACATCTGTAGCACGGACACAAATAACTGCATTTTACAATACTCAATCTTTGTGTCTTAGCCATATGTTTCACGAGGAATGCACTTACACGCAGTGTTGAAAGTAACAGTCAATTTGCTACATGCAGTGTTGAAAGTAACAGTCAATTTGCTTTAACAAATAAATGGACTGAACGATAAAACGCAAAGCTTGCATTCTTATTTTGTGTTGTCGTTTCGCGTAGGCTTTGCTGGTTTATACCTCATGTAAGGATACATTAACCGATAAATATATATAAATACGATAGTATCAAGAATGCGCGAAATATTTCTGCGAAATTGTTGTATTTTCTCATCAATCATTGATGAATAAGGTTGACCCACACCTTAAAGGCGTCGATGGAATTCCTACAGGATGTTATGAACTGCGTAATTTGAAATTTACGACCATGCATACCATAGCAATGTCGTCTGTAATAAATTAGGTGCCGGAACAAAGGCTAAATTGAAAAGAAGTGAGACCTTTATGCGACACATGAAGATACTTCTTTCCGCGTAAACGAGCATCATTTAGTTTACACTCGTCATTAAAGTCTTTACTCTATAAACGTGGTGCACCCAACCGGCATCAAGTACGTAGTAGGTGGCTCTTTATTACGAACAAATCGATTACATTTCTTTTTTGGCAAGTTATTAATCTTAGGAGATGAGTTGTGTATACGTTTGATATGTATAACATCGTAGAAAGCACTTGATAAAAAAAAAAAACATTCAAATTGCCTTACATAACAACACGTTAATGAATGCGATACTATACATTTTTATAGAATGTCGACAAATTTTATATGACTAATATATATGTATTCCTTTTTATACTGCGACAAAACATTGCTGTCGTATATCCAATGGAAAACGCAATTTTTATCAAAACAAAAACATTCAATATATTACGTCCATATACATATTGTTACATTACGAAACATATAAATTAAATTTGAACGCACACGAGGTTAGACTGACACGACTGCTACAGTCGTTTCTGGCAAATATCAAACATCTAATATAAAATGCTATATTTCTCGTACTTGGCATGTCTGCCAATTTGATCTTGAAAAGTACAGTAACTTCCCAAAAGGACAACGTCGGAAGATGACACATGACAGAAAAAGTTTTCGGCTTCATATTCATTTAATGTAGAAGTTAATTTCTGGGACTTAAAGTTTGTCTACTCGCGCACTTCCGTCATGGTCACTCAACTTACTTTGTTTCTAATGCCTTGGACGTATACTGCATAATGTGTCAAATTGTAACGCAAATTCAGTTCACAATTATTTAAAACTTTAGCCCAGACTCCGTCCATTTTTTTCTAATATTTTTGAGAATATATTACGCGACTGATTTCATAAGTGTTCTTTTGCTTCTTAGTTATTGTAGAAGATAAATTGACATCATTGGCATAACATATTGACGTTACTGTTGTTATTGACGTGCTTAACGGTTTTGTGAATATCAACATAAACTGACGTTACAAAGGAACGGTATTTTGCATTCAAAACGTGAACTGTATGGAGGTGTTTACATAATTATTTTAGCATAACTAGGCTTAATTATTTTATGATGCGATTGCGTTCATAGGAAGTGCATGCTTTTGTTCACGATAAGCCATCACTAAATTATGCAATGTCTGAACCTTTTCATATTCATTTACATATTAAATATGAAACAAAAAAAAGTATCGAAATTAAACGCATGTTATAAGAAGAGCTGTTTTATGTTTATTTGTTATCTGTTTGTTCATTCATTCTTTTATCAATTATATAAAAAATAAACCTTACAAATTACATAGAAAACATCAGTTATTGTATGGAAACATTTGCATATGTATGAGCAAACCGTTGAAGTATTAATACATAGAAATGGCATATCCAGAGGCATCACGTGCAAAGTTCGCGTTAATGCCCACATCTGTAGCACGGATACATAGAGCTGCGTTTTACAATACTTTATTATTATGTCTTATTATGGCACAATGGACAGCTGTTCGAAGCCAAAACTATTAAATCAAGTTCTTCATCAATAGGAAAGCAATTACATTTGTTTTTGTCATTTTTGAGCAAAAAGTTGTTATAAAATTAATGGTCAGAATTCCTCAATTCCCATAAATATTTGTATGCAGATTAAAATATACGAGCATTATAATAAAATGTTAGCGCCTTTATTATTCGATTATTGTTCTTCGTAGTTTAATTCTACGCAATCGTGATTTGATCATTGCAATCAAGAATGATTATTGTTGTTTTATGTTGGATGTAATTCATGTGGATTTGAATCTGCCATACTGAAATTTATCAATGTTTCAGAGCTTCTGGAGTGTATTCATTTTATTGTAATATACATCATAACGTTGGCAAACTCATTATCACTTCTTATTAATTAATACAATAAAATAATTTTTTCTCTCTGAGGCGATTCAGGGACCTATACAGGGCGATTACAGATTATAATTCTCCAGAGAATGAAGCGTTTCATATATAATTTCTTAAATAGTGCCTGGAGAGTATTTCGTAACTAAGTGCAATGTCTTAAAGGTACTTGTTCACGAATGTTCGTATTTTAAAAATAAATAAGAAACAAATATAATACATACAAACAAATGCCTAACCTGGGACCGCGCCCGTATTAATTCTATTTAACCAGGTTGATGTCCGTCCAGGTTGGCTTGTTAGTTACTTGTTACTTATGGTTTTCTGTATAATACATCGAAGGGCTTCAACATTTACTAGTACCGATATTCAAAGTAGTTATACACAGCTGGAGGACTTTTTTCATGGCAAGTTATCAATCTTAGGGCATGATTTCTGTAAACGTTTGAAATTTATACCAATGTAGGAGCCACTTGATACAAAAAACATTCAAATATTAATGTATGAAACGTCAATAAATACCAAAATACCTAATCCCATAGAATTTCGACAATATTTGTATGATGTACAAATATTTATGTCTGTTAACGCTGCGATAAAATATTACTGCGAGAATGATAATCTGGTAAATGCACTAGCATCAGCACGAGGCAGTCATGTAACTGTAAAGACAGTTGGCAGCAAAGCAAAAGGGCTGACCTGCCTTTTCAAAAGTGACTGGGACCGTTTATACGTGCTGAACTGTTTCCTTTGTGTGGAAGCTGGTATCCATCTTCACACCATACCACACGACATAAATGTGATTATGGTGGATACACGTGTATATCCAGGACACTGCAGACTGTTACTAAAGAGACAAGCGCATACAACTTCGACTCTTATTCAGTAGTGCTTTATTGTTAGATGAATGTTCGAAAATTTCAAATACAGATATACCCGGAACGGTACAACATGAACGCGCGGGGCCGTCAATGCCGGAAACTATTAGAGGGGCATTTAAAACAGACAGAGTATTGTCCAGACGCTGTCAAAGCCCAAGCATCCTACAAATATGGGCTGCCAGACCTCGTCATTGGCCACCACCAGTCATAGTTCAGAAAGAAGTATCATTAGGAGCCTTCGTAACCCCGGTAGGATTTAAGGGAAGTGAGTACAAGCACATGGAATGGAGGATTTGCTTTAACACCGATGAGGCAGAACTTGTGAGCAACCTTAATGACACACACGCGAAAGTGTATGTTTTACTGAAAATGATCCTCAAAGATATACTGAAACCAAATAATGAAGAAATAACATCGTACGTGTTAAAAACATCATATTATGACAAGCTGAAAACACTCGACAGATAGAGTTTCACGCACGCAGATTACTTCACTAGCTGCATGACGTACTGAGAGAGCTTAGGACTGCTATTGAGAAAAAAACAACAACTTCGCTATTACATGATTCCTGAGAGAAATTTAATGGAAGCATGTGGTATGGAGGATGCGCGGCAACATAAATGGATATCAGATATCAATGACATGCTGGAGGAAGGTCCCAGGGTTATTCTGAGATTGGAGAAGATACCAAAGGCCATTGTCGCGCACCCACAGCCTATACTGTGGTTCAGCAAAACAAGGATGGAGCTGGAGATGCTGACGGTTGAGTATATGAACAAACCAAGAGAGTGTCAAGATGAAAACAAAGAGCTGGGTGTCTCGGATTTCATCTTGAAAGCGATATTGAGACGCCAGGATGAGATATTGAAAGAGATGTTTCCACCAATGCTCCTGAGTGGCATTTCTGAAAATGATATGTTCAAATTGTCCAGAAGAATATTAATGTTATAATGAAAAACTAATACTTACATTTCACGTGTATCACGAATACATTAATGGTCACATATTCGCTTCAAACATGCAATCAGCCATAAAGAGGCTTATCGACGGGTTATACGGTGTTACAATTTCAAAATTATATTATCTTTTATTCACTATTTATTTATTGGATGCTAAACTCATAGTCCTCATATGTATGGTCTCTTTTTAATACATGATATACAATGTTGTCCCAGATTAGATTGAAGCGTGCTAGAGAAAATACGAAGTTAAGTTGTATGTCTGACCAAAATGCGTTAATGTACTTTAAATACCCGTATCGGACTCGTCCGATAAATAGGAACATCGGTTTTTGTATTGTTAATTATTCGAGCAACACATAAGGGATAATTCCTATATATACATACGCATTATTTTCGTAGTAGACATAACATCTACATTTCGTTTGGTATATCATACAAATATTGCAAAACAAGGTTAGATTGATCAATTTCTGTAACATTATCTAAATTTACGTACTAGTAAAGGTTGTATTGTTATGCTGGCTATCGCTTCATTGTAAAGTATTTGCAATAGGAATGCGGATATCACAATGTTGACTTCCATGACTGGAATGTATCAAGTTTTACCCAACAAAATCAACGAATGTCGTGGATGAAATACTTAGGAGCAGGAATTCAGGTTGCCTACGGGTTATTGAAATTGTAGCTCATTAGAACTGTTTCGGTTAAACTCAAAGGCAACATTTATTTTTTAGCGAATTTAAAGAACTTAATTTTAGTAGGACTTTGCGTGATCAGGTCAACGGAATTAATGATTATTGTCGATATAAAACAATGTGTTGATTAATTGTTTTGTTAGTCTAAATATGTGATACATATTCATTAAGACGTGGAAACATAATTTAAAAATTAATGAAGTTAACTTAAAAACATATCAATACATATTCACAAATAGTAAACAAAAACGATTAATTTGTTCGATACATTTCGATTAATTAGTTCAATACATTTCGACAAAGTTAAAAAAAAATGAACCTGGTTTATTTGAACTTTTGTTTTCATTATTTTACCATATTTACCACAGTTACATAAGCATAATTTACACTTGCATACATAAAACATTGTTAATTTAACATATAACATATATGGAAAAATATAATTATACATCATTTTGAAAAAAATAAATAAATATGTTCATTACATAATAAAAAGTGTTTGATACAGTAATTGTTGGTACTTCGTGGTTGGCATTTAAAACACATAAAACAAGTTGCAATTGATGAGAGCATGGGCAACTATATAAAAGTGAATATGCAATACAAAATAATATCCTTAGTTCTGTTGGTTGAAAAATATTGTATGAAGTGGATCCATTTTTGATTATTTGTTTCATATTTGTTTTTAATAAGGGCAATTTCTGCTTCTGTTTGTATTTTGATCTTGAGATAATTAAGGAAAATATTGAAATTTGGAATGCATTTTTTTCATGTTAAATATAAATGATTTCATTAAAATAAGTATACGATTCAGAACATGATTGTATACTTTTTTGTCGATAAAGCCAAGAAAGGCCATTTCTTTGCTTAATTTTATTTCAATCTTCACGTCTCTCAGAAAGTGTTGCAGTTTGGTCCATAATTATTTAATGTAATTGCATTCCCATAATAAATGGTCAAATGTTTCAATATTCGATTGGCAAAACTCTCACAAACTACATGCTTCCAGTCCGCATTTTGTTAGACATTTATTTGTTGGTACTTTTCAAGATAATAACTTATATTGAAAATTGCGTTGACATGAGTCGATTGTTGACTTAAGTGGGATTGTATATATTATCTTCCAGTCCGTATTTTCTTAAAGATTCAATAGCTTTTTTCATTTCATTTCAGTACTGTTATCAATTGTTATTTGGCTTTTTTGTTGTATATTATAAAGTGTTATGTTTATTTGTTTGGTATTCTCTATCACATCACCAAAAGTTTTTTCCGACATTGTCAATGCGTTAATCCCTTGTGTATACACTATTTTTTTTATATTCTTTGGGTATCGCAGATAATAGTGAATACTAATTAAAAATCCTTTGGATTTATTTTATATAAGTATTGCATTTCACTTAACGTATAATATGTATTTTTGGTAATTATATAAATGTCCGATTGTTTTTATACCATTGTCAAACCAGTTTACCAGAAAGATTGATTTGTTATTAATTTTTATATCTTCCATATGACATGTTTACATATAGGAATGCTTCTCTGTGAACAATTATGCTGTTTCTCGTTTTTTTTGCCATGCGGCAAGAATATATTTCAAAAATAATTTTTCTTTACTTATGTTGTGAATTATAGCTTCATATAAATTGCTTTCAAATATTAGACTGGTACCAAATGTTTTGAGTTTTTCGTGTAGTAGGATTTTCCATTTTCCATGATTGTTTTTATCTAAGAATCGATTAACCCAACCCGCTTTAATGGCGTTCAATAAATTATTAATGTCTGTAAGTTTAAGGCCTTCATTTTCATAAGGTTGATTTAATCGTTTTCTTTTATTTTTGTCAGGTTTTTCATCCCAAATAAATTTAAACATAGTTGTTATTAATCTATCTATTACTTGCTTTGTTGGATTTGGGAGAACTGAAAATGGATAATTAACTTTGGTAATGCAAAAGTTTTTATAATAGTAACTTTTCCCATTGAGGTGAGTTTTCTATGATGCCACTGTTTTAAGCAGGCTCCAAATTCTTTAATTTTCGGCATTAAGTTTTTTCTATATTACGTTAATGCTGATCGTAAAAGTTCATTCCTAGAGTTTTAGCCCCATAAAATGTAAAAATAAATTTGTTTTCTTTACAATATTAAAAGTTTGGGTTTTTAAAGATCCAATTCTCATTACGGTAGAGTTTGTTGAGTTGAGGTTTAGTCCTGATATTTGTCTAAAGTTATGTAGGGTTTCCACTAGTGCTTTAAAGGACGTTGCTGATCCATCATTAATAAAAAAAATTATTTGAACCTACCAGATAGGCAATAAGATTCTGTTCAATCGTTTGTTATATCTACAGCTGGGAAATGAATTAGAATGTTGTGTACCACCTTTTACAAATTGCTTTAAGGGGTGTTGCGGCAGTTTTGCTGATTTTTTTCCATCTAATAACTTTTGATCAAAATTTTTATTCAAGTACTACATACAAATACTAAACGAAAAATGCAATAAAAACATAGGGTCACCGGCTTTGTTTGGATTTTATTCACCATTATATAATATGTACTTTTTCATTAAAACTGAAAAATCTCTAATTGCATAATAATGATTAATAACCTATTAAATTGGAAACATGTAGAGATTATATAAGCTAATATATATCATATACCATTTAAGTAAACCACAAACAACCAAAAAAATGGAGAACACAAGTTAAATTTTAAGAAATTTAATTTTTATAATTTTTATGTCACCCAAAAAAACGTCAATTTTTTNTTGACCTTAACAGTCAAGGTAATTCAAAGGTCAAGGTCAAATTAAACTTGCCAGGTACAGTACCATCATACTAGTAAGAAAGTATTTGAAGTTTGAAATCAATAGCCTTGATACTTTAGAAGTAAAGTGGATCTAAACACAAAAGTTAACCAAATATTCAAAGTTACTAAGTCAAAAAAGGGCTATAGTTCTGTCAAAATGCCAGTCAGAGTTATATAACTTTGCCTACACAGTTCCTTTATGTTAGTTAGCAAGTGTTCCAAGTCTGAAAGCAATAGCTATGATACTTTTGGAGTAAAGTGGACCAAAACACAAAACTTAACCAAATTTTCAATTTTCAAAGTATAAAAGGGGCCATAATTCTGTCAAAATGCCAGCCAGAGTCAAATAACTTTGCCCACACAGTCCTCTTATGATAGTTAGTAAGTGTTACAAGTATGAAAGCAATAGCTTTGATACTTTAGAAATAAAGTGGACCAAAAACATAAAATTTAACAAAATTTTCAATTTTCTAAGTATACAAGTGGCCATAATTCTGTCAAAATGCCAGTGCGAGTTACATTACTTTGCCTGCACAGTCCCCTTATGATAGTTTGCAAGTGTTCCAAGTATGAAAGCAATAGCTTTGATACTTAAGGAATATAGTGGATCTTAACACAAAACTTAACCAAATTTTCAATTTTCTAAGTATAAAAAGGGCACATAATTCTTCCAAATTTACTGCCTGCCCAGTCCCCTCATGAGAGTAAGTAAGTGAACCAAGTTTGAATGCAATAGCTTTGATAATTTATGAGAAAAGTGGACCTAAACACAAAACTTAACCGGACGTAGACGCCGACGCCGACGCTCAGGTCATGACAATTGCTCATTTTTTTTTTTCAAAAATAGATGACCTAAAATTGTGCTTTAGTTTTGATGAAAGTGTGCTTTATTTAATGGGCGTATACATCGTCTGCAACCCTTTGTAAAGATATGTAGACATATCAATATGTGGCAATTACTTTCTGAATTTATGAAAAATTATGTTCGTTTGGGAAATGGAATTCTTGCCTCAAATATTCCTAAGGCAAAATGTCATTTATTTTTTTCACGGCCCGTTTGAATGTTCACACCTAGTAGTTTTTGGCAAAATGTAAGTAGACTATCAGTTGCCATTGAATCAGTAAAGCCCCATATTTCTGACCCAGAATGTCAAATTGGTAAAACAAGCTGATCAAACAACTCTTATTTGGTATGGATTGAAATTGTTGGAAAATTTACTAAATATATGTTAAGCTTAAAAATACCCTTCGGGGCTTGGCCTGCAAGTGTTTCAAAAGTATTGGCAAAACAAACCTCATGTATTGAAGACAATTATTGTACAAGAATTAACAATTTCTAATGCTAGGTTTTTGTACAAAATTCAATATCCCTCCTATGTTGTCCGCCCGTTTTTAAAACCATAACTTTTGTTTTATTTGTGCTTACACATAATTTCCATCTATCACAGTATTCCTCCAACAAAGACAAACCTTTAATTAGTTCTTCCTCTGTTTCTGCCATAATTACAATGTCATCTGCATATAACAACAAAAATAGTTTTAGCATACCAATATCAATTCCTTTAAAAACATTTAACATATAATGTTCTTCTAAGTCATTCAAAAAGATATAACATAGGAATGGTGATAATGATTCACATAGGACCTAGAAAATAGGGAAAATCTTCATTACATTTTGTGTTACCTAATTTTATTCTTGTTGTCACAGTTGTTTACATATATTTGATGATATACGGCATTTTTCCTCTAACGCCCAGCTTCAACAATTCATACCAAATGATATCCCTCACCAAATTATAAAACGCTATGATGAAATCAACAAGAATGACATACACTCTTTTATGTTTGCTTAGTTAATAATTAATTGCACCATGTTATATAATTTTTTTATCAACAGTTCCCATATTTTGCCTGAATCCTGCCTGTGACTCCATGTAGACATAATAGTTTTCAGCCCAATTGTTAAGCCTAATTAGTGAACGATTTCTATAAATACTTAATAATGTTATCCCTCTGTTATTATTTACATCCTGCTAATCCTCTTATTATGTAAAGAAACAATACACCCCTCATAAAACATGTGTCGACACAAAGTCGTGTACAGGAACGCTCTCACTTGCATTCTAGTAGTGTTAACGTAACCAGTTTCGAGACACGTGATCGAGGCGTCCGAAAGTTCGGAAAATGAAGCTTGAGTTGTTTCTTCGTTTTCTAAATATCAACAGACCTTCGTCAGAAAAATGAAGAAGTGTTTGTTTGAAACTTTTGATGAAGACGCTTCAGCCAAGAAACAGGTGCGTTCAGTTGATATATATATGACTTGATGATTCTCAGAGACAATTCATTGACAATGGCTACATATGTAAGACATCTCGAAGGAAAACTTTGATTTGTTTCATATAGATGAGGACAAAACAAATACTTACAGGTACCTAGTTTTTGATATCTTTTAAACTACGTTTGCATCAACAATTAATGTAGGAAGAATAAGTCTAGAACACAATTTTCACAGCCGTGCATAATGGTTGAAAATACAGAATATCGCGTACAGCAAGCAGCACGGATTGGAATAATTATTCCGGTGTACCTGCATCAAGGCTCTGCAAATTCTGAAAGATAGTATTAATTCAAATGAATGAGATATGTAAAATTGTGGGAGTAAATTCAATGACATTTCTTCTCTATGTCTACTTAGTGCCTAGACAAAATGTGCAGGGCTGGAGCATCCAATCACATCACAAGACCATGTCAGACACATCATGATATGGTCTACAGGATTCCAACGAGTGTGTTAACCTGCCATTGGTCTGGGAAGGTCATGGTGCTGGTCTATAGTCCATATCGAAGAGACGCAAATTAAAAAGAAGCATTTGACGAGATGTTACATGAACTGAAGAAAAGAGAGCCCAAGCGTGAATTTTTGCCAAAGCGTACCCTAGACATGATTAAACATGCTCGTTTGCATTTTCGTTTAACCCATTTTATCACTTTGGGCAAGTTTTCTCGCACAACTGAACGTTATGGTTCAAAACCTGGAAGCTCCTGGACATTTGGTTACAAGGCATGATCAGACCAGACCAGAGATACTCAGGGGTCTCGGATTTCTTTGTGTTTGGATAAATGGATATACATTACAACAGATCCTTGGGTTCTCGATCTTTTTCAGACAGGTAACAAAATGGAGTTTGATTAAAAACCTCCGATTTTGGGAGTAAAACAAACCAATGTATTATTCGAGACGTAATATACTATTTTCAAGCAAAAAACGCAGTATAAATTGTTGATCCGAAGCGAGGTCGCATCGGTTTCAATTGTGCCGTGAAGGCTTTAAACGTAGAAATATGTTCATGTCGTAATCTCATTTAACTCTTTTTTTTTCATTTATTGCTGACAAAAATATGAACCACTACCATTGCCCGGATTGTAATCAGAGAAAATGTTTTATGACAAATCGTGCATAAAAAAAATAACATTGACACAAGTGCGCTTGGGTATTGAAAACAAATTATAAGTCAAATGGGTAGGATATGAGTTTTTTGTCTGCGAATTCGAATTCAATTGTATTATTTCTCCGTGCTATTACCTCTCTCTGTTAGTAAAACATGAATTTTTCAACGCTATCTTATTGCATCTTATCTTAGTGGGCTACTCTGATCCTTTGGAATATTAAAAGATAATTCCTCATTAAACACACGGCTAGACATATTAAATTCAACATGTTGCTGTTCTTCTTTGCATAATGCGTACATTCGGAATATTAAGTTATGTTTTAAGGTTCTGGAGATATGGAGTCTTTTTGTGTTGTGTCTTTTCTTCATGATTTTGTTGGCTGATTGGCCTTAACCAATTCTCTCATTTCCGTATATTGCCCTTCGTTTTTATTTTCTAATGATGTAATGACGTCTTAGCTCCATCATTTTTTCTTAAATAAATGAATGGACATAATGTAGCAAAGACATTTCAGTGCGGAGTTTTTGCTCGAACTGATCAACATAAACCCGTGGTTTCATGCATACCTCACGAATAAAAAGAGAATTTATTGTAACACAAAAATAAAAAAGAGCATTTTGTATCTTGTTAAATCTATGTTACCAGACCACATGTAGCGTTGAAAGTTTGGCTTTTGCTTTTGAGAACACTGACACTAGGGTTTAACCCTATTTTACGAAATTATTTACGAAATATTCTTTGATTTTGAGTGTGAATGGGGCTTTAATACAACCATGTTGTTCTGATTTTAATGGTGTTGTTTTTATGTATTAAATTTATCTCATCAATATCATTCCAAAAGGCTGTTTGAAGGTTAAATCGTGCCTTAACTCTTCTGTATTGATCAATACTAACACCCAATAAATCAATACTCGCCTTCGTAAATGTTTATTTGTATGAAGTGGCGGATTTAAACACCTAAAAGATACGCTTCAAATTTACAATGCTTTGATAAATTTGTTATTGATGTGTTAGCATAATAGCTATTTAAAGAATTTACGTGGACAATAGTAGTTTAGCGAGATAATTACACAACGGAAATTTCCATTCGCATTCTTTTGTTACGTAAGTTATTTAATAATTATCTTTTAATTTAAGTTTATAATCGTATTTATACCAAAAATATCTTATATCAAATAAACATTAATCAATAATAAATTCGAATGTACTACCAATCGCAGATTTTGTTCAATTCAGAAATTCTTTTCGAATGTTCTAGAAATCGAACTTGCAGTCTTTTAATATAGTACCTAACCTTCAATATGTGTTTGCTTTTGTCATTTTTTCGATAAGAAATGTAGCCTTTAATCGTATTATTTTCGTTGAGGCTGATGACACTATGGTATAATTGCAAATGTACTTCGTCAAGACAGCGAAATTATAAATCAGAAACTCAGTCGAATGGATCTTGAAATCAAAAGTGCAAGATTTTTTTAACATTGTAAGAAAATTCCTTACCTTTAAACTGTAACTTTGCTTTCGATTTATTAACGGTTTAATTTCTTTGATGGTAATATGTTACCTTTATCATTTTTACTTCATGTTCTTAATAAGTCGAGTTCCTCAAAGAGCTTTTTTAACGGTTTATTGTTGTGTATAATTATGTGTTTGCAAGTTCAAACGTGTGCTTTTAAATATAGTCGAATCACGTCACAATCGGGAATACCCGCTGAGTTTTAAAATAATTTTGAGTTGGTTAACTCAGAATATTATTTTTTCATTAAATTCGTAAGACTGTTATTAGTTTATCACTAGGTTCATTGATACCAGGTGGAATATGTTATATTGACTCTTAAATCGGTTCCATTTCAGTTTTCCAAAAGCACATAGGCCCATTATGAACCTATTGGATAGGAGGCTGTTAGGCTTGTTAATATTCGGGGGTATTTAGGTACACTGTACTGCTTTATCATATGTTGTGCGATATAGTGATTTATAGATTGATTTAAACATCATTTTGGTGACGCGTTATGCGTGATCCGAACTTAAACTCCGATGAAACATGTATATTCATTCAAAATATAAATATGAACGTATATTATCCCTTTCATAATACCTATTTATTAGCAACTTCGGGAATCGAAATCGATATTTGCTTTCAGAAAATGTCGGAAGGAGGTATCAGTCGTTCACGGTCAGAGTCTGAAAGCAATCTCATACACAGTAGCCTGTACAGTCGTCACTCTCAGGTAAGTCAGAGCCTGTAACCAATCTCATACACAGAAGCCTTTGCATTCGTCACTCTCAGGAAAGTCAGCTGTCAATGTTTGTATGAAATACAACCGCTAGCGACACACGCTATATGGTTAGATTTGCGACGTACAGCTTTGCAGCGCATAATACCCGTGTTTTGTCCTACAAACTAGATTGTTGTTTGATCTGTTAAAAAGGTCACACTTACAGGGACTGTAAACCACGAATGACGAAAAAAGAAAAGTTCTTAAATACCGTATTTTTTACAATTATTAGTTTATATTGATTAAAATATCACGACTGGTATATAACATTACTCGATTTTTTTTATTTTTTTTTATTTTTACTTTATTTTTGTATTTATTTATTTTTACTGGGTATGTATGTATACCAGGTAACTACCAGTTAACTATAAATAACGCAAGTATATTGATCATCATCGTCACGTGGTAAACCCAGGAATGCAAATTGTGCATGCGTAGTGAATTTAATATATATTATATATATAAAATGATCAATCTACTTGCGTTATTTATAGTGTGTATATTGTTATGTCACCTATTTTCGCGATGTACTTTCGATTTCACATCGCGAAATTTTATTACCAAATATACTGAAAATATGAACTTTTTTCAAGTAATGTAATATACCAGTCGTGATATTTGAATCAATATAAACTAATAATTGTAAAAAAATACGGTATTTTAGAACTTTTCTTTTTTTGTCATTCGTGGTTTTACAGTCCCTTTAAGACTTTGACATTCATTCAAGTTTGTGGAACAAACATGTAAAATAGTTGTCAAAATAAAAAAAATATAACATGACTGAGATGTCCCGGTGTTTTGTATGACACGAGTTGATTGATTTATTTCACGAGCCCGGACAAATAATAAATCAAAGTACTGACAGTACTGACGTTGCTTTTGAAGAGGATGGATATAAAAGCATCAATTTAAGTTTATCTACATCACCACAATTGTGTATGTGGGTACGAAAAAAAATTTGGGTACGAACTTTTTGGGTACGAAAAAAATTATGCAAAAAAATAATAATTTGGGTTTGAAAAAAAATTCGGTACGAAACAAAATTGAGTACGAAAAATGTTGGGTACGAAAACAAAATTTGGTGGTATGGGGAAGTAGTACCCGTGGGGAACTTGACCCATTCAGCGAAACTGGGCGGCGGGTTACATTCTCGATCAAATCTAAAAATAACTACATTTGGGGTTTTCCCAGCGTCACAGCGTTTGAAGTGCCACCTGTCAGTTTCGTGTCTTGTTCCTGTCCCGAACCTCTTGATAAATTTGAAAGAGGACGGGAACCAAGCTGCCTTTACCTTTATCAACGATAATCAGCGAAGTACATGGGTATGCCGATTGAGAAAATTTAGCTAACTCAATCGGACTGGCTCGGTTTTTACATAGGTCGCCATTGTGAAGAATTTGTTCATGGTATGATAACTTAGACGAGCTGTTTCGCTGAAGCAGCATCGTCAAAAATAGGTTTTAATAAAAAATAAATAAAATCCGGGACGACATTTTACGCACAATTATGCCAAATCCTCATGTTTTAGTAAAAATAAAATAGCCTGTGCAATCAGCCTGTGCGGACTGCACAAGCTAATCCGGGACGACATTTTACGCACAACTATGCCTAACCCTCATGGTTTAGTAAACAAAAATAGCCTGTGCAGTCAGACGACACTTTACGCATAATTATGCCTAACCATCATGTTTTATTAAATTAAAAAAAAATAGCCTGTGCAGTCAGCCTGTGCGAACTGCACAGGCTAATCCGGGACGACACTTTACGAACAGGCATTTTGCCCAGTTTTCTCAGAACAAGGCTCAGAACATATGACATATATGGCAATCTGGTTATATTTTTTATTATGATGTATCATAGCAATCAACACTTGTGATAACAATAGTTATTTGTCAATTTGTTACATATTTGAATAAACAATTTCTTCGGCATTTGCCAATTGTTGTTGTTGTTTCCCATATTTCAATGATAATCATCGAGGTATGCCGATTGAGAAAATTTAGCTAACTCGATCGGACTCTCTCGGTCTTTTAGGTAGGTCGCCATTGTGATTTCTTTTCATGGTATGATAACTTAGACGAGCTGCTGAAGCAGCATCGTCAAAAATAATTCATTTATTTATACGCTTACTTTTCATATTATTTAATAATTCAACATACAGTGGAATTGTGTATCAAAAGGTTTACGACTCCATTTATAAATAATAAAACTAAAACTTATCTGAAACTATGTGTCAATCAAATTCAGAAATTCGTAGTTTTTCATGTGCTTTTAGTATGAATAAAATAAGCATTGAGCACCTTAAATTGACTTCAAGAGCATGTTATTTTGTTTTCAGACATATGTCGAAAGTGTTTCCGTGGAGATCTGCGCTATAATGACTCGGCTCGGATACGGCGAGGAGATAAGACGGTGGCGGGTTGAGAAGTACTGCGAGTATGATAGACTGTGTGATGCACGACCAAGTAATGTAACTGTAAAGACAGTTGGAAGCAAAGCAGAGGGACTAACCTGCCTTTTAGAAAGTGACTGGGACTTTTTATATGTGCTGAACGATTGTCTTTGTGTGGAAGCTGGTATAGATCTTCACACCATACCAGACAACATAAATGTGTTTAGGATGGATACACGTGTATATCCAGGACACTGCAAACTGTTACTAAAGAGACAAGCGCGTACAACTTTGACTATAATCCTAAATGCTCTGTGTGAAGATGAATATGGAAACGTGCTATTAAGTAGTGATTTATTGGTAAATGAATATTCGAAAAAGACATATTCAAAAACCTATTTACCCGGAACGGTGGTAACACATGAACGCGCGGGGCCGTCAATTCCCGAAACCTTTAGAGGGACATTTAAATCGGACAGAGTAATTTCCATACGCTGTCAAAGCCCCAGCATCCTACAACAATGGGCTGCCAGATCCCGTCATTGGCCACCACCAGGTATAGTTCAGAAAGTCGTATCATTAGGAGCCAACGTAACCCCGGTAGGATGTAAGAGAAGTAAAAACAATCACATGGAATGGAGGATTTGTTTTAACACCGGTGAGACAGAACTTATTAACAACCTTAATAACACACAGGCGAAAGTGTATGTTTTACTTAAAATGATCCTCAAAGATATACTGAAACCAAATAATAAAGAAATAACATCGTACGTGTTGAAAAACATCATATTATGGCAAGCTGAAAGCACTCCACAGACAGAGATTCATTCAGGCAGCTTACTTTACTGGCTGCATGACGGACTGAGAGAGCTTAGGACTGCTATCGAGAAAAAGCTAATTCGCTATTACATGATTCCAGATAGAAATTTAATGGAAGCCTGTGGTTTGGAGGATGCGCTGCAGCGTAAATGGATAGTTGATATCACGGAAATGATCGAGATGGGTCCCAGGGTAATTCTTAGATTGGAGAAGATACGAATGGCCATTGTCGCGTCACCAGAGCCAATGCTGTGGTTCAGCAAAACAAGGATTGAGTACGAGATGCTGACGCTTGAGGAAATGAAAAGAGTGGCGCTATGTCTCGATGAAAAACGTGAGTTTGATGACCAGGATGGTATCTTAAAAGCAATATCGAAACGCCAGGAAAATATATCGTTAGAGGTGAAACAACGAATGCTCCTGAAGGGCTGTTCTAGAGATGATTTATTCACATTTATCTTTAGAATGTTAATGTAGAAATGAAATTCATATACTGACATTTCACGTGAGTCATTCCTATAAATATTTCTTAACAGAACGTTGACTGTATTTTGTCCATTTACATATGTTTACATTATGACAACCATACATTATATGTACACCGCACAAGTGGGCTAACACGACCGATACCTTCGTATCCGTCAAATATCGAACATCTCATATTATATGCCATATCTCGTGTACTTGACACGTCAGCCAAATTGATTTTAACAAAAACAGAAACTTCCCAAAAGGACAAAGTCGAAAGATACTACATGTCAGAAAAAGAATTCAGGGACATTGCATTTCATTAAGAGTTCATTGTCTGTGACTTGAATTTAGTCTACCCGCACACCTTCTTCATGGTATCTCAACTTGCATTGTTGCTAAATGCCATTGACGTATACTGCATAATGTGAAAAACTGTGACGCAAATTCAGAACACAATTATTTAAAACATTAGCTCAGACGGTCCCCAGGTTCATCACTGAAATTTGTACATTTTCTCGAATATTTTTTAAGAATATAATACGAAACTGATTTCATAGCGTTCCTCCGTATGTATTGTAGAAGACAACTCAACAAACATGAAAAGCGTTATTCAAATGATAATGATGTTTTTTTAGCTCGTTAAAATGTAGTACATCAACGCTGTTATTGACGTCCTTAACGATTGTGTGCATATCTACAGAAAATGGCTTTGGCGTTGCAAAATGTCGGTGTTTAGCATGCAAAACGTGTACTGCTTCAAGGTGTTTACATAATTATTTTAGCATTCCATGGCTTAATTATGTTATGATGCGATTCAATTCATAGGAAGTGCATGCTTTTGTTAACGATAAACCACCAGTACATAATGCAATGTCTGACCCTTTCATCTTCCTTTACACAGAAACATAAAATCAAAAGTTTCTGGCTCAAACGCATGTTTTTAGCGGAGCTGTATTATGTTAATTTATAAGCCGCTTGTCCCTTAATTATTTAAATTTATTTGAAAACAAAAACCCCAATCCCTTTCAACGCAATTGTTAAGTAAATCATTTTTAGCTGAATTACTAAATGCTGCACACATAGAAAACATCAGTTAAATCCCATAAGTAATCTTCAGAATAAAATATACGAGCATTATAATACGATCTTATCGCCTAAATTGTTCGCTTATAGTTGTTCGTATTTTACTTCGACGCAATGATGAATTTATCATTGAAATCAAAAATGCCTATTACTAGTTTTATATTGGACTTAATTAATGTGGATTTGAATGCGACATACTGAAATTTCTCGATGTTTCTGTGCTTCTGGAGTTTATTCATTTTATTGGTTTATTACGTTACGTTGGCTAACTCATTTTCAGTTCTGATTAATTAATACAATCAATTAACTTCTCTTTCTGAGGCGATTACAAATTATAATTTTTTACAGAATAAAGCGTTCCGTAAATAATTACTTAAACAGTGCCTGGAGAGTATTTCGTAACTAAGTGCAAAGTCTTAAAGGTACTTGTTCACGAATGTTCGTATGTTTACATTCTGGACAATATCTTCACTGTGAAAGGTAAATGATCTAGATTATTGAATGCAACAATAATATTAAGAACACATATAGTAAAAAAGCATAAGCTTTCGCTGTGACTATAGCCTCTGACGGCGCAGGTATTAATGCTGTTAAATCAGGTTGCCGACTTAGCCATTCGGCATATTTGAGTGATAATTAGAGATATTTATGCCATTCATACACGATCCTTTTCTGAAAAGCAGCTGATGTGGGATCATGTAGCAAACGCTTTTGAACGTGTTCTATAACAAATCTTTGCATAAACGAAACCAATGTATAATCCACTACTAGTTCATGTGTTTGCATTGATAAGGTTTGTCGTTTTGATTGTGTACATAAACTGTAATTTCCCGTATGAAAAAACAAACGTGTCGACTCATTGAACCCCCAGGTCCACAGTCATTGCACACTTCTACAATTTATTTCAAATACATACAATTCAAATGAAAAGGTTATCCGGTCGTCAGATACAAGATAAGCTGTTTTCATGACGCAGATACACAGGAGACACCTACTCGGACGTCACGAAACGTAAATCTCACGAGACACCACGCGCGTGTAACTATTAATTTGGTTATAATTGGAGTACAGTTTCTCTCGACCCTATCAACTGTATCTGCTGTATTTTAAATATACAAAAAAAGAATAGTTTACATGTTTTGATAGTGCTGATATTTGAATTTGCGCAAGCTGTACAAGCTTGCCTTTTTTTCGCAAGAGATGTGATCAACACGTCTCCTGTTTAAGGAAATGTATATTCTATGAAAACAAGAACGACAACAACACCACCACAAGCCACCGTCATCGTATGTGTCAAAGTTAATTTCGCGAGAACATATTTTAACTGATAAAATTTCTTTGCTAATGTTGTATGAACGGTAATCGGAAAGGCAAGTTGTGTGAAAGGTTAGCTCAGCCAAGGCGAAGAACAATATGACAGTGATGCTCATTGCAGCAAAATTACGTGTTTTTCGTTTAAATGATGTCTCCTCTTAGTCGAAATCCAGTTTAGGTGGAAAGTGTCGTCCTGGATTAGCCTGTGTGGACTGCACAGGCTAATCTGCGACGACATTTTACGCATATGCATTTTGTTCAGTTTTCTCAGAACGCGACTCATTTGTCGGATATGAATGTAGCAAAACTGTTTGCAAAGTCAACCTGGAATGCAAAAAAATAGGGTCTGCTCCAAAATGAGGTCGGTAAGGTTAGCTAAAACAAACAACTTTTTTAGGCTTTACTACCCCTCATGCCGAATTTCAAATATAGATATGGTGTATGGGTTGCACGTGTAGCTGATTTTAATTATAAATAAAGAAAACTTCACGTCATATTTTTCGACTGTTGCCCACAGGTTACACTAAGGATGAATAGGGAAATCTAACGATATTTCTTAATAATACGATATGTCTTAAGCGAAGTTAAAAACATATACATATATATACCAGCCGATAAGACAGTTATTGATGAAGTAATTTTCAAGAGTCATTATCTAACGATAATTGTCGGATTTACAGCAAGTCAAATTAATGGAATCGTTGATAAAGTGACACGAAAAGTCGGATTAGAACGCGGCAGCACATACTTATCGAAAACTTTCTGACACCAAATTAGAAAAAATGTTTCGAGCGAAAACATGATTTGATCATTATCCGCAAAAACACACAAACATAGAAAAAACAAACCAAACGTGCGTTCACAAATTATTATTAGCAAAAAACGTTTAACTGCAATCTAAAGATCTTAAAGCGTTTTATTTGTATGCGAATAATTAAACGTATTATGTCTTGCTTAATGCGGTATAATTAGCCATGTAAAGTAAAACAACAGTAGTCTGGGTACAAATACGTAAATGCTAAAGAAACATGCTTTCTGATCTACATGATAACATGAGAACACATTGACTTAGAACTACACGTCATGACAGTACACGAATCGCAAAACATAACACGAGTGAAGAATCCATCAATGCATTTTATCAATTCTGTATACATAAACAAATATATGTAAAATCCCAAGAACCCATTTAATCTGTTTGTACGTTGCAGTCATGAATGGCAAAAGTCATTTTGAAACAAACCAAGTTGTCATTGTTTTGTCGCAAAACTGTCGGGCGAAACTAAATAATTAAGCTAGCTAGCTATCAAATCTACATAATGACGAATCATGTTATCCACGTGAAGAAGGGAAATAAACATGCACACGAACATGTTAATCTATTTACCACGCTACAGCAGAATTAACTGGTTAACGGTTGCAAAAAATAACGCCGATTTTCGTACATCAATTATTTTATCCTAGTTAACATAAAACAGGTCCTGCCAGGAAAGTCTATGAAAAGGTTGCAGTCATTGTATTTTTTGAGAAGGACGTGCCAACAGCAGTCAGAAATAGTTGTACCGAAATATGATTGATCGGTTCAGTCGCAAACAATGGTGGAGAAAAACCCTCATCACAACAACACACTGATATATATTATATAATTATATCGGAATAAAAATGCATTTCCATTAGGCTTGGCATATAAACCGGGTTTAAACCCTAATGCTTTGCATTGACCGTTCCTTAGGGTTGACCCCAATTTTATTCATTTTTTATGTTTGCTTGTGCTGTATTACTACTTTTGTATTATATCCGTTAGGCTGTTTGGTCACTCGTCATAAATAAATTCAACTCACATCTTTCGCGAGACGACCAGATGACAGAAACAAGTCTTATAAATATCCCGCAAAACATAGTTATGAGTTGGTATAATATTAAAGAAGTATATCAAAAAGCCACGCTATGGACAGATTTCTCCTCTACTAATGCAGCTGAGTTTCACTTTGTAGATAGTTGTACTAGAATACGTTCCACGAAAATAAATCATGATCATGTTTGCTAAAAGTTAACTTTGTGTGAGTTTTATCTGATTTGCTGACAACGACCTTCTTAATTATATTCCTGTCTGTGTTCATTTATTTAATGGCTGAATTAATTAGGCGTTTTGATAATTCAATTGAGGGATTGAAGCAAATGTCATCTTATTGATGAGGTCCCAAGAGTCTGTGACACAATCGCTACATTTGCCATCACGACTGCTCTCTCGAGAATACCATCCACGTATTAAGTACACAGAACAATTAATTGCGAATGTAGTTTAATGAATTTAACGTGGTCGGTTTTGATTAATTAATTAATACATTAAGCAAACGGGAGCCCAGGTGGTTTAATGCATGCCTTTGAACTTCAACCTGATTTCGGCGTTTATGGGTTGGCCTTTTAAAATAGTTTGACATATGTTGAATGTTTCACGAGGCCACAGAAAGGTAAGAAAAGGCCTGAGTATCCGGAACAACTACTGTTAAATGTCTGAAACTGAAACTGATAACGGAGACGATTCAAACATAGTCCTAAACGTCATTGAGATACAGGGCGGATATTCATTTTTTTGGGACATCTTTTATATTTATCGAGGACAGAGCGCCAATATCAAATCATAGGCGCCGTTTGATAGGATTATATAGCGGGGACGAATATCTGCGACGATAATTTGACAGCAACATTGTATTTTTTTTGGTTACACGTGGGAAAAGTAGGAGAATTTACACAATCCAGCACTGGATGATCGTCTTCAGATGTTGGTAATACATTTATTTAACAGTTTCTTGTGAACTTTAAAGTCCGTTTTAGAAGCAAGCGCAATATTTGAATTGCATTATATTGGAGCATAGGGACCAAGACGACACTTACACTATAGCTTTCTATAAATAGCACAACATAGAAAACCTACCTACACTTCAGTGGGGCTTGTTTAATGTAGCGAATACAGTGTGTGTCTAATATTCGTGTCCCTTGATATCATCTACAGTATTGTGGGTCAAATGATGTTTTTGACAAGTTTCAATTGGTTTCATTTTTATTCCGCACAGATTTGCAACGTTGTCAATTGATTTCTAGCATTTTTTGTCGTACAAAGACTTGTTAGTTATTTCAATGACATGATTTCAAATATGTGCGTTATTTATACTTTATGTACCGTCTGGATGAAAATAAAGGGATACATAAATATAATTTATTGCCCTAATGTTTGAGAGTTTAAAGTGTTATAGAGAAATATTTAAGACTCTGCAAAAGGAAAACAGTATATAATATGCATTCGTACGGACACTATACATAGGATATAAGAATAATTAAGATTGGGTGGATTAAATAACATTGTTAAGCATACTTATATGATTAACGAACGTTGTCTATTACTTTAAGTTGATAGCTAAATGAACAGCTCATTTTTGTCAAATTGTAATTTATTGTTTGCATATATGCTTTGTTTAGAGTTTGACTTTAAACGAATCGGTGTTCCAACACGTCAAATGGCGATGATGACGCCGGTTCTGAAGCGATATAATTGATAGCAATACACGTCTTCCACAATAAAGCATAAGGCATTTTTATTAGATTAATACATTATCTAAAGCAAGCAGATATGAAATATGATACTTCCATACAACGACTTCTGGAAGCTGTTTAAATGCACGTGAATGTAGTTTAAGCTTAACATAAGTCGAAACAAATGGTCTCTCATCATATATTTTGTTTTAATGTGCATCAAATGCAACATATGAATATGACAAGTTTTACAAAAAACACGAACAGAAGTTCATTAGATGTCAATAAACGATAATGCTATTATACTTGCCTGTTCTGTCCACCACATGCGAGCTTGAACGATGTGGGGATTGGATAATATTGCACGCTTTTACCTTAAAAGCCCCAAAAATAATAATACCGATTTTAACTAGAAAAATGTATTTTCTGACATCCATCAATCAGAAGCTTATTTAATTGCCGAAGAATAATCCATTTAACAAATTTGGCATTAAAACGTAGCAGAGGCTAAATAATAAAAACGTTTGCCTAATTAATTCATTTATTTATCAGGTGTACTCGGTCGAGACCACTGTGATATCCACAAGCAGAGTTTAACCCATTTATGCCTAGTTAACTCTCCCATCCGTCTAAATTGGATCAATATATTTCCAAAATTAGGGATGTCTAGTATATTTATTTCTATTTTTAGAATATTTGTTCACAGAAATTCCTTTAAGAAAACAGCGCAGACCCTGATGAGACGCCGCATTATGCGGTCTCTCATCTGGGTCTACGCTGCTTGCCTAGGCCTTTTTTTTGTAGACGCTAGGCATAAATGGGTTAAACGCAAAGTATGTTTCCAATCATGAAATTAATTAATTTTATTCATGAACACATAGGAATTTTCTCGATGAAAACTGACGATAAGATTACACATTGAAGAACGCGTGTCATTGTAAGCATACATGTAAAGAATATAATGAATTTGTACTTTTCAAATGTAATTTTATTGGTTCACTGAACGGAAAGCGATATACGGATGTTTCATCCTCATCTCAGAATGGAAATTTATACCTTGTTTAAAGTTTATACGCCACGCTTACTTTAAGGTTGAAATGAACGAAGCATTTTAGTAAGTGCCTTTGTCTGCAATATTGTACATGGTTATTTTCTTATTTCACAATACAAATCCACAACCTCTCACACACGTATTTTTCTTTCAAAGTTCACCAGCGATAACTGACAAAAAGGGCATATCACAATTCTTATACAAATACACTGGAGAAACATGCATATACCAGGAATATCCTACAAGACAAGGCATTGCAAAGTTCAGACGTGTCGAACTTTCGGTATGGGCATGTCATTATAAAATCGTTCTTTAAATGTTAATATTAAAATAATCTTTATATTTCTGAGCAATTGACATTTTAGTATTGCAGTAAGTTAACATTGTCTGATTTTCGTTGTTTTCCTAATTTCATACTCGTCATATAATAAGTATTTAAATTTATCATTCTTGATGCACTTAAAACGAAGGATGAAACATGTATGTGCCAATGAATCTGCTTATTAAGTTCATACGCTACTTAACCATAGTGAATACCAAGCAGCTGAAACATGTACAGTCTGAAATGTTATAAGTGCCATGCTCTATTAAAAAAGTGACGTACGAATGAAATTATTTTTCTAGTAGCATTTGTATGTGGGATGAATATTTGATTTGAATTTCAGGGCAGGATAATTAATGATGGAAATTGTGGAAAGGCTATCATAATTGATACGATGTGGCGATAAGAAAACATTATAATTTAATTTGGTGAACTCGTAAAACGTTCAACGTTGAGAGAAGCTGTACCATACATACAACACAACGCTCTAGTTTTACAGTTTGGTGTCCTCTGTGTAAAGAATAGTTCACGCTTGTGTGAGAATCAATTTCAAATAAAAAAAAGGCATTGACCATTTTCTTCATTATATTTTATATTAAGTTGATATAGCATGGGCACATTTGATTTTTTTTTGCAATTTTGTCCCCGTTATTAATTTAACTTTACAGAAATACACTTTCATCGGAATCTTTAGCTAAATCTTCATTTAAAAGAGCAAGGGTATAAGCATTTCACTTAATGGATGAGCTGCTTAAAACATATCATAGACTTGGATGTGTTTTGTGAAAATNTTGGTTTTATAGCATAAAGAAATAAACAGTATATAAGGATCGAGCAAATATGTGCAATGATAGTGTAAAGTTTAAAAATAAAAATGAGAAAATTAAGACATGATTTAAAAAAATCATACATTCTTATACAAATTGACTAGTAAGTTGTCAATCAAGGACATATTAAATGTGGTATATTTTGGCTGCCATTAACACGTGGTTGCAAAGTTTAACCGGTTTTTATAAACCATGTTAACGTTGCTTTTGAAAGTTAGGATTTTATTGTTTTGATCATGCATCATGGAACAGATGGATCTGAATAAAAAAATCTTCCCTTGGCACCATCGAGTCTTCATGTTGTTGTACATAATTGCTACACCATGGTGTGAATTCCGGGGACTAATTTTTCTAGAAAGTGACACCATAGTAAAGCAGTGGTATTACATTTCATAGCGGAAAGTTATAATCAACGAACATGTATGCGCCCTTTTGATGTTTTTTTTTTTACCCATTTAACATATTCCATGCATGTCGTCTATCTATTTATGCTGTCGATTATTTGCACTAGCTGAACTTTGTGAATTGCTGCTGTTTTTGATTTTGTATGTGAATGAAATTCTGTATAATCAGTATTTTTGTGTGAGTTCTTGTTTATGCCTCATTATGCGAATAATTGTTTAGAAAAAAAAACATACGACCAATAGGATACACAATGTGGACTACCAATGGCCACGTTCACAATTTAGTTTCAAAAGGCAGTCATTTACACTTGCAGCCAGATCTTCAACCACAAAACGACGGCAGGTAAACTGCACAACCATATTAAATGTATTAATTGGGATATTTTTTAGTTTCATATTTAAAAAGTGACATTTAAGGAAATTAAATTCTGATTTTGTTATGAACACACACACACATTAATTTATGCAATCCCCTTTTGAGAACTTTAGAGCACCAATTCACAACGATTATCTTGATATTTTCCAACATATTTATTATTCTATATCTTTGTTTTCGATAGCTTTTGTTGTAACAAAAACGTTTTTACGCTTTAAACAATATGTTAAGGCATGTAATACTTCCAAGACCATATGGTGTGTACATATTTAGAAAAAACATCATTACATGAAGTAAACCGTACAATAAAAGAGCAAAAAATAATAATCATAAAGACATTATATTTTGAAATTCAACTCACATTATTATAGATGTATTGCTGGCAAATGGGTATTCACAGAAAAAAAGATTTTGCGTTTCTTGTTATATAGTGGACAATTGTATTTCAATAACATTGATACATGTGATGCAACATCAATGTCAACATGCCAATAAAACGTGAACATCTTATACCCCCGAGGAATCGATTCCTTAACAAAAAGCACCAGTACACAACTCTTGAGAATGTTCAAGAACATCTTTATCTAGTATTCCTTTGTACTCCAACAATAAGTGTATCGATGCACATTACTTTATGACAATGATGTTTTGAATGTCAAGCCTTAATTTGTAGTAAATGTAAACTTTTAATTTTGACCAACTTTAAAAAAAAACGTCAAGCCATAAATACATCTCAAGTTTCCTAACGTTATTAGCCGCTTACGCCAAAGTACATTGCACTTATTATCATTATTGAGAGACGTCAATAACTTTTATGTTCATTTCGATAAATGGTCCAAAATTAAGGAGAATTGTTTCCAATTGTTAAATTCTAAGAAGTTGATCGGTAAGAATATAAACCAAGTGAAACTTCAGGTGCGCCAGAAAGAGTGCAACATTAACATAGCATGTGTAACCTATAACATACTGCATTTACAATCACATCAAGCGTCACGAAGAAAGAATGACCAGGAAAACAAACGGATGCATAGACGGACCATTTTGATACTTGAGCACGTCAAATTACAAAAGCAGGTGGACTATGGTATGGCTTCGTAATGTTAACTTTATTCGTGATATCACCACCAACAAAATAATGTCTGAAATACAGTTCTTATTTGATGCCACATTTAGACAATTTAATGCCATTGAACCAGACTGTCGGAACATCATTATTAAAGGCGGAAACGTGGGCATTTCCGTAACGAATATTTTTTTAAGTTCTGAGTTTCATTTTATATGTTGTATACACACCTTCTGAAACTGCATTATTGGTAAACAAGGACTTTCACGGACATGCAAACAAAAGAAAGATTAATGATGGATGGATCGAAGGCGAACCCATGTTTCCTTGCATAAAACCTTCAGGTCTCTTAAATGCAGAATTATACTACTACTGCAAGTATTAGAAAAAGAAGAAGCAGAACATAGCCAAGAACATTATTTCGTCAATGAAACAGTTGGATGAGTTTTCCTGTATTCGGAAAAAATGTTTTCTATTTTCCCTAACCCACAGTGTTTCCCATACATTTCCGCCTTAAAGATAACGCTTTAATATCAAATCACGTACGCGGTGTTATTTGATTATGTAGTGGAGACGAATTTATTCCATGATATTTGACGGCAACATTGTTTTTACTTAGTTACCAATTGGTCAAATGTGGACAATTTACAATACCCAGCACATGATAATCATAGAACGATGATTGTGATAAATTCAATTACATTAGTTTCTTACTTAAGAACGTCTCTTTTGTGAAGAAAATGCTATATTTATAATGCGTTTTATTGTTACTATGAGACCAATAAGACATCAGCAATCTCATAATAAAAATTGGAAAAATAAATAAATACACCACAGAGGATCCCATGTAGTTTTAATAATACAAAATAAGAAAATGGCTTGTCCCTTGCTGCTCAACAAGGTGTAAAAGCTCAAGGTGTCAGAGGATGCTTTATTTTCCAGCTTAGATGATTTCGTGTTTACCGACCACCTAATTTGTTACGTGGCTTATTGATTTCCAAAGAAGTTTTCGATGTATTAAACATGCAAAAACCAGTAATCTATGTACGTAATATTTAACGTTTTGATAATTGGAAGCGATAAACGTATGAATCAATTATAAAATAGTATCATATACGTTATTCTGGTACCAAAAAGGGTTTTCCTGCTTACTAATAACATGGCAATGATTTTGAATATAAAGAAATATAAATGAGCCTCGTTCTGAGAAAACTTGGCTTAATGCATGTGATTTAGTGTCGTCCCAAATTAGCCTGTGAAGTCCGCACAAGATAATTAAGGACGACACTTTCCGCCTCAACTGGATTTTCGTTTAGAAGAGATTTCATTTAAACAACAAATAATTAAAAGCGGAAAGTGTCGTCACTGATAAGGTTGTGCAGACTGCGAAGGCAAATTAGGGACGACACTTTACGGTTGAGGGCTTCCCCCATGGGTTTTCAAACGAGGCGTGCTCTGCTGCGTCCGTGTCGCCTCTTTTCCGGCAGAACTTTGCATTTGATTCATGTCTTCTATAATCTTCTGAAAAATCCCTGAAAACTGGTGTGGCCGAGGTGAGCACCTGCCCAGTCTTTCAGTCATGCATTTTACCCCTATGCCTAATTGAACGTTGCTTGAGATGTTTCCAGAAGTGAAGTGCAACCAAAGCGCGATTCCGAAGAATTCATAATCTTGCGGAAAGAGTACCTTAGATTGTCAGATGTAGTTATTGCAAAAAACGCCTAAGATCTTTTCTTCCAAACACTAGAATAAAATGTGCACTGTTCTTCCGACCATTTCATTTATACACATGACGTGAAACTTCCGCTTCACCGGCAGGATATAAACCTCATTATAAAATGCGGTCCTTTATTGTAACCAAGCGATCAAATTCACAATAACGAGGCACAAACTGTAGAAAACACGGCCCATACGTACACGACAAAGACATAAAAAACTGGGGTCACCTCATTGGAACGGTCAATAAAAGCATTGGGGCTTTACGCCAGTTTTAAGGAGCTCAAAACCTCACACTTGGTCCAGAAATATTAATTTAACATTTAAATGTACATAAAATTAACCTAATAGCATTACGGCTGAAACTAAGTAGCAATAAAAGAAATTACATTTATATTACACGTCCATTCAAGTAACCAATGGCTTAATACAGGATACCAGAAACGTAACTGTTTAAGGCACGATGAAATGAAAGAAAAACGAACATGTCCTTTGTACTATGTATATGTGTATCTCGTCTGGTGTATTTGTTTTGTGTCTCACTGTTTGGCAATTTGTATGTTGTCATAAATAAAGGGCCGTATTGTTATGCTGGTGCAGCTGAAGTTTCACTTAATGTATATTTGATGACGTATGAATTTTATACGCAATACACGCAATACACTTTAAATCGACGAACGTAAAACTGAAATTTATTACAACCGAAAGAAATTCAGAAATAAGAAATGTGTTAACTATGTACTCAGTAATACAAATTGTATACATTCTTACTTGATTGATAGTTCGGCAGCTATCGACCTTTTGTTTGAATGATCGCCAGCTAACATTTCCGTTAACATGAAGTCTGTTTGGGTTCTCAAGTTTGAAGAATAATCATTTGATGTACTATGTGATCTTCATTACCTCAAATGGAGACCTTCTAGGTCTATGTCTACCTTTAAATTTAAACAAACACTTAAATATCGACAACTCTTAGTGACTACTATAATAATACAACGCGATGGAGAGAACAAATCATGCACACGAAGACGTATATCTACTTCCTTTACTAAAGCAGAGTTAAATTGATAATGGCAGCCGAAAATTACTCAGTTATCATAACATCAAATATTATTTCCGAGCTAAACATAAATTAACAAAACTCGCCCATCAGTGTGAGTCTCCATAAAAAGTTGCAGCAATTGAATTTTGCGTGTAGGAAGTGTTAACAAAATTAACTTCGTATAACGCAATAAGAACTTGTTCATAAACGTCATAGCACGCTTCAGTTGCCAAAAGTGTTGTCACGATTCGTTTCAAGCATATTTATAAATCGGCGCATATCAAACAGTAAAATAATCAACTGTGTGTTATCTATGTGGAATGTGTGATGCCGGAAAAAACGATGATAATAAATTAATTACGGAACTTCATTTATTTTATGGTTGAATTAATTAGGCGTTTAGATTACGCAACTACAATGTTCATTATGGTGTCATCTACTTGATAAAACCCCAGGGGTATCAGACACATTGACGAAATGTTTCACCACGTACACACACACACACACACACACACACACACACACACTCTCTCTCTCTNTAAGATCATGGAGCTGTTTCTGGTACTGGTACAGTGCGTAGGTTTACGCACAATTTATCGTACACATTTAGTTACGAACAATTTTCATTATGCGCAAATGCGTATCTTTATACTAAAGCTATTTATTGTATATTTTAATAAATGCATTTCTTTCCATTAAAGCATGTATTTAAAAGAAATGTTATTCCTTTTATTATCGACTCTGTTCAACATGAACTTTGAATCAACTAAACTTTATTAACAAAATAGTGTAACACTGTTTGTAATTTAGTAACAGTAGAAGCAGATTCCTACTATTATGAACATATAGGGAAAGATCAATGCATATTATACTATGACATTGTCGTTATATGTTTTTCCTTCCAAAGATATATAAGATAATTTTTAAAAAAATCTAAGAAATGACATGTGTGGACATGGGCAACCATTTGTTAAAATAAACAAAAAATTTCGCACCTTTTGTTCAAGTTATTGAACCAACCAAATGCACACACCAAAAACATAGAAGCTTCACTCACAAGTCGAATATTTAGTGTGGTATATTTTTTCACTGTCTTTCCTGTTTGTACCGTATTAAAAAACAAAAGCAGAAGCAAACTCGGAATATATCCTTGGAAAAGTAAAATGTTTCCATGACTATACGTATGCTTTAATATATATAAACGTTTCGATAGTAATCACAACCACTGAGCGATTCTTTGACATAACGCAGGACCAGAAAACATTACAAAAGAAGTGTGGATTTAATTGATGAAGTCCTTTTTCTATCATTCCTGTATTGCAATTATTACCACTGTTTACGACGTGAAATTAAGGAATTTTTGAAAACTGGCGTAAACGCTTATGTTTAGTACCGTACTCACAAAGTACTAGTGATGAATTTGATACTTTGAAAGTCATGGAAAACTACGATTACAGCATCAGATTACGTTGAGACAACACATGCTTATTATGGCTTGTTCTATACACGTAATGTTGCCAAACAAAATATATGACGTAAATATGACAATAAATATCGAATTTCATTTCGCGATCAAAGCAACTATTTCTGCAAATAAATACGATAGTAGCATTCATGCGCGGAATATTTCCACGCAATGATTGCATTTTCGCAAAAAGCATTAATCAACAAGGTCGACACACACCTTAAAGGCGTCGATGGCATTTCTACAGGATGTTATGAACTGCGTGATTTGAAATTTACGACAATGCAAACAGTAGCAATGTCGTTTGTAATTAATTGAGTGTAGGAACAAAGGCTAAATTGAAAAGAAGTGAGACCTTTATGCGACATAGGAAGATGCTTGTTTTCGAGTTAACGAGCATCATTTAGTTTACAAATTTAATCAAAGTGTTTACTTTATAAGCGTGTCGCAACATCATCTGTATTAAGTAGGAGGGAACTTTTAATTACACACAACTCAAGGACATTTCTTCACGGCAAGTTATCAATTTTAGGGCATGATTTCTGTATACGTTTGACATGTATACCATCGTAGAAGGCACTTGAAACAATAATACATTCACATTGCCGTACATAACAAAACGTTAATGCATACCAAAATAACACATTTTATTGAATTTCGACAAAGTTTATATGACTGATAAATTTGTATTCCTGTTCATACTGCAACACAATATTGCTGTCGTATATCCGACGGAAAAAAGGCAATATTTCAAAATGGAACGTGGAATATATTACGTCCATATACATATTTTACCATAACGAAACTCATAAATTAAATATAAACGCACACGAGGCTAGACTGACACGACTGATACATTCGTTTCTGGCAAATATCGAACATCTCATGTAACATCCTATATTTCTCGAACTTGTCGCCCAATTTCATTTTGACTAATGCAGTAACTTCACAAAAGGACAAAGTCGAAAGATGAAAGATGCAAGAAAAAGTATTCGGCGACATATGCATTTTATTTATAGTTTCTTGTCTGGGACTTAAATTTTGTTAACGCTCGCACTTCCGCAACTCAGCATGCTTGGTTTATAATGCCTTAAAGTATACTGCATAATGTTACAAATTGTGACGCAAATATAGTATACAATTATTTAAAACATTTACCCAGACGGTCCCCAGGTTCATAACTGAAATCGGTCTATTTTGTCGAATATTTTTGATAATATATTACGCTTCTGATTATATTAGTGATTTTTTGCTTCTTATTAATTGTAGAAGACAATTTGACATCATTGGAATAACATTTTGATGAAAAATAAACGAAGATGCTGATTGTCACTCATCAAATCTGTAAAGGGTTATTCCAATGATTATGATGGCCTTTAAGCTCGTCAAGTGTGTATTTTACACCAACGTTGTTATTGACGTGCTTAACGATTTTGTGAATATTAACATAAAATGACAATGCAAAGGAACGGTATTTTGCATGCAAAACGTGGACTGTATGGAGCTGTTTACATAATTATTTTAGCATTCCAAATATTGATTATTTTTTTTATGCGTTTCCGTTCATAGGAATTGCATGCTTTTGTTCACGATAAGCCATCACTAAATTATGCAATGTCTGACCCATTTCATATTCATTATATAAGAAATATAAAAATCAAAAGTTTCGTGCGTAAGCGCATGTTTTGAGCAGAACTGTATAATTTGTATTAATAAGCTGTATGTCCCATTACTATTTTTTAATTAATTCTTTACAACCCAATCCCTTGGAACTCAATTGTTAAGTAAATTATTTTCCGCTGAATTACTAAATGCTGCCCACATAGAACAAATGAATTATTGCATGGAAACATCTGCATATGTTTAGCCAACCGTTGAAGTATCAATAACTATTTATGGTATATTCAGGGGCATCTAGTGAAAAGTGCGGCTCAATGCCCACATCTGTTCCAAGGATACATAGAACTGCGCTTTACAATAAATTATAATTGTGTCTTAGTAAGGCAGAATGTTCGAAGCCAAAAATGTTAACACTAATTCTTCATCAATAAGTTCAACAACACTTTCATAACATAAACGCACATTCAGACGTTAAATGTGTATTTCAACTCATGATATAGTTTTCGCAAAAGGTCGTTATGAAATAATTGCTCAGTATTCCCAAATACCCATGAATAATCTTTGCATAATTAAATATACCAGCATGATAATATACTTAAATGTTATCGCCTTTATTCGATTATTGTTCTTCGTATTTTACTCCGTCGCAATTGTGATTTGATCAGTGTTATCAAGAATTCTTATTGGTTTTTATGTTGGACGTAATTCATATGGATTTGAATGTGCCATGCTGATTTTTTTTTATGTTTCTGTGCTTCTGGAATATACTCATGTTATTTGTATATAACATAACCTGGGAAAACTGATTATCAGTTCTAATTTATTTAAACACTCTTCTCTCTGAGGCGATTACAGATTATAATTCTGTAGAGAATACAGCGTTCCTTATATAATTACGTAAATAGTGTCCGGGGAGTATTTCGTAACTAAGTGCAAAGTCTTAAAGGTACTTGCTCACGATGGTTCGTATTTTGAAATACTGAAAAATATCTTAACTGCAAAAAGTAAAGAATCCAGATTAATGAAATCAACAATTATATTAAGACAGAATAAGTAAATAAAAACAAATGCCTTCGCTGTGACTATAACCTCTGACGGCGCATGTATTAGCGCTATTAAACAGGGTTGTCGACCTATCCATACGGCGCATGTATTAGCGCTATTAAACAGGGTTGCCGACCTATCCATACGGCGCATGTATTAGCGCTATTAAACAGGGTTGCCGACCTATCCAGTCGGCTATCAACACATACACTCATGACGGAGATAAACAGGACACCTACTCGGACGTCACGAAACGAAAGTCTCACGAGAAACGCGCGCGTAACTATTAATTCAGTTATCAGTGGAATAAAGTTTCTCTCGACCAATCAACTGTATCTGCTATATTGCAAATCAATACAATTTTAATAATTAACAAATTTACAAATTGCTGACATGAGAAACTATACACGCTTGTGTTTTTATTTATTTTTTCCATAGTCGTGATCACAATGTCTCCTTTTGGCGATATGTATATTCTATGAAAAAATATTAACAACACACCATAAGCAACAACTCAACCGTCAACGAATGTGTCCAAGTATATTTCGGGGACATATTTTACATCATTACGTTATACAATTTCCTTGCTTATGTTGTATATACGGTAATACAAGATGAATGTTGTTTGAAAAGTAAGCTTCCAACCAAAGCCAAGAGCAATTGATGCTCATTAGAACAAACATACATTCTTCCGCTAACATCTACAACTTGTTTCCTAACCTTTTTTTTAAATAAATTTAATATATCTGTTAAGTATCTTAAAGTGCAATGTTTGTTGTGTCTTGACATAATTCGTCTCGAAATACCGTACGACTTAAAGTATCTCCGGTTATTGTCATGTATTATATAATATATTTACCACAGTAATGCGCCGATTGTGAATCAATTGTAACTCTCCATTGGCAAATTTTCTGCAAAATCAAATCTTATATTGACGTCGAAACAGACATTGGTCTGATATTGAGAGAATTTAGTGTGTCAGATTAAATGAAATGGATATGATTTGTCAAAAATAAGTAAACATGCATACACTACTACAATTAACAAAAGAGATATTTGAAACCATTCAAGCACAAAAACCGATGACATGCGAGCGCACGCGATGTTGGTTCTCACGCCCATCGCTCTTTTTGTCAAAACATGTTTTTTGATCTCAAAGCGTTTGTGTATTTATGCCTTTTTTATCGACGGTCAAGTACCAGACACGACGATCGCGTGCCCGATGAAAGGCAAATACAATACAATACAATAATATAGGTGAAACGCAACGACATATAAGACATGCTAAGAACCTCCCCAATTTCAAGTCTACCGTCAAAACCCAGCTGCTTGTTATTATTTGAGTGTTTTTTTTTAAAGTTTTATTTGTATTTTAATAGTACAAAGTAGTGCGATGTATCTTTAAGATTAACTTTTTATATTTAATTTTGCTCATAAACGATTAATCAGTTGTTGTTTCTAGGTCAACTAC